>CABHPP010148416.1:4529-48047 GCA_902168425.1 Peromyscus attwateri
CCTCTCCCTCTCCCTCTCCCTCTCCCTCTCCCTCTCCCTCTCCTCCCATTGCCCCTCAGTCTAATTAGCTTGTCCATATGCACATGAATCTGGGACCATCCACTGGAGAATGAAGAACTCACCAGTGGCTGCATCTTCATAGAAAAGTGACCCTCCCCTACAGCCATTGACTGTTAGCAGCGGCTCAGCTAACCCTGGAGCCTCTGGTGCTTTCCCCTACTCTGAGTTCGAGCTTTTAACTGTCCTTCTCCCATACCCCGCCCTCAGGGTAGTGTTTGCACCATAATAACTCCTTCTTGACATTAATATTCAGAAGTTTCCTCAGTGTCGTCATATATAATATATTTTTATAATAAAACAATTTTCTAGATTTTTAAAGAAGGTGGTTATTAACACAAGAACTAAAATAGAAAATAGTAATAAACTGTTAATCAAAGATGAGATTACAGAAAATATCTACAAATAATTTTCAAAAAAGTTTTCAAAGACAAAAAGTTTTACCAATAACCTTTCTAGAACTGCAAAAGTCATAGAATCTTGTAAAATTCTGAGCTTTCTAGGCATACAGATGTGCTTCTGAAATCATAACTTGGATTTCTCTTCTAAGCAAATGTGAGAATGTGATGTGAATAATCACCACAGGTGTGGTTCTGACTTAGACATGTGTTGTATGTAGTAAAAACTTAACCTTTCTAACCAACCGTTTCACCATCAACAAAATGTGAGCAACACTAACACTACACAATAGAAGTTTCCCATTGATTTCTAATATAATATCTCAAATATGGGAAGTGCCAGAAGATGTAATTATTGGCACAATTGTTACTATTGCACCTTCTGGCCTATTCTATGAGTCATAGACTAAAAATAAGTCTACTTTAGAAAATATTAAGTAATTAGGATTTTGATGTATATGTAACAGCTACCAGAATTCAAATTTCTTAGAATTATCATAGATTTGAAGGGCAATTACCTATGTGACAAATGAGTAAAACTAACAGTTTGAATAAGCTAAAAATCTATAAAAACATTATAAAAATATTTTCTCTCTGGAAAGATAGAGGAATATATGTCTAGCAAATGTGAAAAAAAAAAAAAGAAAATTGTCTAACTGTAAGAACGGAAGAATTCTAAGAACTGACAGAGGCAATATGTCAGAAAGCCGTAGTTCACAAACATGCATACAGCCATGAGACCTCAATAAAGTGTGAAACAATCGTCGCAATTTAGGAACAGAGGGCCAGCGCTCTTCCTGTTAGGAAGGGCAGTCTTAAAATAAGCAGGCTGGTTCTGTATTTTTGCACTACCATTTTCCTATATGTTGTCTCTCCAGCTCAAAATATTTTCCTTCTGGTTATTACCCTTCTCCTCGTTCTCAGATAAGGAATCTGATCCACAGAGACTGGGCCGCCAGCAGCTAAGGTTCATCCAACATGACCTTGTTTCAGGGCAATATACAGTCCGCTAGCCAAATCAGAAAAGCAGAGTCACTTCCCCGGGAATTTGGAGTGCAAGTGAAAGGCAGAGTTAGTCTTTCTCTGGGTGATTAGACGGTTCCCACTGGGACAGAGAAGTCACAAAAACAAGAGAGAAGACTGAGAAAACCCACTGAGAAGCGGGCCAAAGAGGAAGCTGCAGAGACAGTCCCAGTAGCAGGTCTGCCCTGGTTCCCTGCTCACCTCTGAAGTGTGACTGCATCCAGAACATGGCTGCCGGGAATCACCCGGCCTCCTCACAAGAACATTGCTGCCTTTTGCTAGCTTCAGATTTTCTGTGCTCTGCAAATAGAATTATCCTAAATAAAATTATCCAAAATAAATTCCAGTGCATATAGTTTAAATTTTTACATGCACTAAAAAATGTTGGTGAGCATTGTAACTCCTTTTGGAAGGGTAAACAGCATTTCAGTTGTTAAATTCCCATTAAAGTAAAAAAGAAAACTACTTAGACTTCCCACACATAAATTTATAAAAATGATAAATGCAGAAATGTTTTCACTGAATATATGATGATGTGATGATGAGCTGATTATATTTTTAGTGCATAAAGAAATTGGGAAATATGCCAACATACCCAAAAGTAAAATCAGACATTGATCGTGAACAGACAAATCATTGAAACATTTTAAAAGGTACTCCAAAGGGTGAAGAAAATTTAGCAATGTAAAGGACATTTTCCAATATGAATGCACGCTACTGGTGACAAGAGCACACTTAGATTACTGCATAGAAAATGCTATAATTAAATTAAAGCATAAATTAACTTTACAAAAACATATGAAGATGTTCAAATACATGCATGCCCTTTTGAACAAACGTGCTGGAATAAAATAGCACTCCTACTCATAAGTGCAAAACCCAACTCAAAAACATATGAAGATGTTCAAATACATGCATGCCCTTTTGAACAAACGTGCTGGAATAGCACTCCTACTCATAAGTGCAAAACCCAGCTCAGTGTTGTGCTGAGGGGGATGAAGTGGTTCACAAGGAAACTCCAGGAGTGCAGACAGAGAATCCCGGTGCTCAGCTAGGAGCACTCACCCGCATTTCTGCTTTCATCATGGCACTCTTGCTGAGGAAGATGGCGTGCCCTCTGTGTGAAGGATATCTTCCTATACTGTAGATTTATGTCCTACCAACTTAATGAGCTGGCAGAAAGACTTCAATTTCTCATTGATTTTCTGTAATATCCCAGAATTACACCTCATAATTCCATATTAACACAACGTGCACCACATGTTCCTCTTCAAAACAATCTCTATGAGAGAATGGACTCATCTCTGTTGGTCAGTGATAGGGTGTGGGTTTATTCTGGCAATCCAAGGCCTTGCTCACCCGAGTGGAGACTAGGTAAAGGTAGCTCATAATGGAAAACTCAGCAGCAGTTTCCAAAAAAGGAAACAGCTGATGTATACATAAAGATAATATATGTCTCCACACTCACTTATATAGATACTTAAATTTAAGAACTTCATCTAAAAAATGATTATAAAAGAAGTAAAGATTATGGTATATGTTTTTAAATAATAGCTGATTTTTTTCTTATTGTACAGAAATGAAGTACCAGGGAAATGGTTAAATAAGTTATCATGAAGGTCTCATCATGAAACCACTGCTCTATAAAACACATCATATCATCATATGGAAACTGAGTGTCTCTTACCTGAAATGCTTGGGCACAGATGTGCTTCAGATCTGCATATACATAATGGGGATATCTGAGCACACAATTCATGTGTTTCATCTTTATCTTATATGAATAACCTGAAGATTTTTATCAAATATATTGCTCCTGTGCTCTGGTTTCAGCCTTTCAAATGTAGTTGGTGTAGAATGTGCTCATTCCTTGATTATTCCTTCATTATAAACTGTGCATAAATAAAATAAAATGTGAGAAATAGGTACATGACATCTAAGAATCATCTCAGTTTGGATTTTTCTATGAAAGCAAAATCTTCCAGACAGCATAGATGTTTATGGATTATGAAGTACAGATGGCCTACTTGGTGACTTCAGACTCAGCACTCTCCCTGCCTAAAGCGTAGAGTGGGATGAGAGCACACTGTGCATCTCTCCTGATGGCCCTGGGGTAGCATTTCTTACATAAAGGATAACTGTGATCTAGACAGTCACAACACACTTCTTCCCAAGATTGCTCCTATGAGAAAACCATGAGTCATAAACATGAATTGATACTATTTTAGCTTTTTGTTTGTTTGTTGTTGTGATAAAATACTCTGTGTATGCCAGTTTAGTGAATTGAAGGTATAGTCTATCATGGTGGGAAGTCACTGTGGCAGCAGGAACTTCAAGTGGCTGGTCACGTCTCATCTGCAGTCGGGAACCGGGAAAGTAAGTGTGTACTTGCTTATGCTCAGCTTCCTTTCTCCATTCTATACAGTCCAGGATGCCAGTACTGGGAATGGGCATGCATAGTGGGCAGGCTTTCCTACCATAATCAGCCTAATCAAGATCATCTCTCACAGGCACACCCAGAGACCCTTCTCCCAGGTGATTATAGATTCTGTCAAGTCAACAATACAGATGTCACATGGACTCAAGAGTACAATTTCCAGTTGTACTCTCAAGGGTGGCCAGATATCAAGTTCTGAAAAAAAAAAAAAAAGGCAGGTGGGTCGAGATGGATGCAGAGGGAGGGATGTGGAGATAGCTCATTTGATAAAGTGCTCACCTTGTAAGTACAGCAACCTGAATTCCCCCCAGAACCCGAGCTAAAAAGCAGGCATGGCAGTATGTGCCTGGAAATCCAGTGATGGGGAGGCAAAGAAAGTCAGATCCCTGGGGCTCACTAGCCAGCCAACCCATCCCATTGGTAAGCTTCAGATCAGTGAGAAACTCTGTTCTACTAAAAAGTGACTGAGACCACCTAAGGAGTGATTCCTGAAGTTGAGTTCTGACCTCTGCATGCACACACAAGCATGTAAACCCCCACACAGGAACACAAACACTGTCACATAAACAGGTACATGTACACACACACACACACACACACACACACACACACACACACACACGACACTCACATAATCTATATTTGAAAGCCATGGCTTTTTCTTTTACTCCCTAAAACTGGACTTCCCTGTGACCATTTGAATGCCTCATACCTGAACTCTGTCCCTGCCTTTCTCTAAAGCTGCTAAGGAAGTGTGTGTCAAGTGCAGGTTCACCAGGGGCCATGCTCCCTTGCTCTCTCTATGACCCCGTGACAATCCTTCAACACTCAAGACAAGAAACTGTTTCTTTACCCAAACAACTACAGCCTGCCTGAAATCTTGGGCAGCTGAGAACCTAGCCTGTCCCCACAGGGTAGGAATATATTAGCCACCCTGTAAAAGTTATTTTTAAAGTTTTAAAGGAGCAGCAACTGGAGAATAAAGAAAAGAAAGATGAAATGTGATTCCTTCATACCCTGGCCTCAACCTTCTCCCACCAACCTCCTGGAGCTTTTTGTGGGAAATGCACCCACGCAAATGTTTCCATCTTACCCCGAAAACTAGAAACCGGAGACTTCAGAAACTAAAACAAACAGGAAACATAAAAGAACCCTGTCAGAGCACACACTTCTAGTTGTCTTACTTAATAATATTAAGGGAAACTGACAAAAAGCTTGAAATTATATGATTGGATTTGGGAATAATTAAAAGAAAAATTAAAGAGACATTAAAACACTACTATGACATATAATGAGCTGACAGCCATTTGCAAGTTATGTCCAACTGGTGCATGGTAAATGTGAGTGAGGGGAGCTTCTTGCTTTCCTGAGGATGAAGCTCACTACTGGAGTAATCGGGGAGAGACAGCAACCTGCAAAGCCCTGAAAGAAATGTGTATTAATACAATCTACATTTTGTCAGTCTTACATTGTGAAGAAATGTCATACTACTTTTCACTGCCAAGTTTAATGTGCTTGCATTTGAAGTATGTAACTGTTACAGTTTGGCTGACTGGTTGGTTTTGAAAAACCGATTTATTGTCAGGTTAGAATTCCTCCTAATTCAGCAAGGTTTACTGAGCACCTATTCATTAGATGTGAAAGACAGTTTCTATCTCAAGGATGAAAGTAGATATGTAGAAACTCAACATATGAGATGCAAAATCTTATGTAGTCTCAGTAGGGAAATGTCACATGCAGTGAAGGGTTTCAGTGGTGGTGGGGAATGTCACATGCAGTGAAGGATTTCAGTGGTGATAGGGAAATGTCACATGCAGTGAAGTGTTTCAGTGGTGGTGGCCTGGGATTTACTGAAGATTACCTCAAGGAATGAGTGGAAACCTAACAAGAAAATGGGAAATAACAGTGTTAGCAGGGGCAAGAAGAAAGTCGTTAGGGACAGGAGGCAATCCAGAAAACGCCAAATATGCCCTGAAGAACTTGAGGACAGCAATGATTTCAAGGCAACTAACTAACTGAGCTCCACACCTGGTTCTGCACTTGCTGTCTGACCATTTAGCAAGTTAAATAACTGCTACAGCTCTTTGTCTCCACTGTTTAAAACTAAACTCCTACTAAGTCTATCATGAGAACAACCCTGAACATGATCAGCCTAGAGTATTGAGTAGCATATATGGGAATACCCGATAAATACATAAAGCGGAAGATGAGGGAGAGGGAGAAAAACGAGGAAGGGGAAAAATAAGAAGGAAAGAAATGCAGATGAAGGATAAGAAGTGAGGAGGCAAGGAAGGAAAGATAAAGATTTCTGAGATAACTGGGATTAATATATAAATATGAATTACATGTTATATGTGCAAAGAGAGTGTATATAGTTAAACAGATATGATCTGTTTACATATAAACCCAAGATGTGAAGATAAACACCATAAACTCAAAAAAATAGAAAATGAGACTTAAATATATACATCTACACATACACACATGCACACACACACACACACACACACACACAGAATGACATTGTACAAGGGAATAAGAATAGGCTACAGGATCAGATTTGGTTTTCACCAAAATCTGTGTGAATTTAAAAAAGATTCTTAGGACTTTTCATGTGGAAAATATCTTTCTCTTTTTAAATCTTTTGTTATCACTGGATAATTTCATGTCTGCCAATAAAGAGTTTTGATCAAATCCACCATATTGCCTCTTCTCCAGTCCCTCCCTAGCCCCTTCCCACCACCACTTTTCCCTCCCAACTTCATGAGCTCATTTTTACTTTCAGTCTACAGAGCTCAGTAACTGTGCTTGTGGATGCATGGCCACTGGAGCATGGGTGATTTCCTGGGGGCTGCATCCCAGGGGAAAAACTGCCTTTACTTGTGTGTGTGTGTGTGTGTGTGTGTGTGTGTGTGTGTGTGTGTGTTAAGGAGTTCCTGTAGAGACTGGAAAGGGGCATCATATAATGGTTGCTTCCTTGTTCACAACTTGAAACATGTTCGTTCTCTGGTCAACCTGACCATTTTCACATCTTCATGTTTTGCTTCTGCTTTCAATAAAATCAACTTAGGGTAGGAAAGATTTATTTTGGACAAGAGTTTTGGAGAGTTTCAGTTCATCATAGTTGGGAAGACATGGCCAACCAGCTCGCTTCACAGTGGTGGGAGCCTGAAGCAGAGACTGGGCACATTATTGTGAACTATGAGGCAGAAGAATGGCAGGAATCAGGAGCCCAACATAACCTTCAAACATTTTGAGGGACCTGTTTCAGACAACTAGGCCTAACTTCCTAAATATTCCATATCCTCATGGAACAGTTTCACCCAGGTAGACAAGTGTTCAAAACATAAGCCTCCTAGGGAACATCACAGATCCAAACCACAACAGTTGTCAGTAGCCAAGTATTCCCAGGTACTAGTGGCAGCACTACAAAAATGACTGAGTTGATGGTCTCAAAAGGCCACATGGGGCAGAAGGAGGTTTGAGTTGATAGGTCAGGCATCAAAATGTATGTATTCACTTACACATGCAGAAAACATATGGTAGAAAATAGCATAGGTAACCACTTCTGTCTTAGTCAGGATTTCTGTCACTGTGAAGAGACACCATGACTATGGCAACTCTTGTAAAGGGAAACATTTAATTAGGTTTGCTTACACTTTCAGAGGTTCAATCCATTATCGTCATGGTGGGAAGCATGGTGGCAGGCAGACAGACATGGTGCTGCAGATGAAGCTGAGAGTTCTACATCCTGATTTGCAAGCAACAGGAAGTGAACTGTGTGTCACACTGAGCAAACTTGAGCACAGGAGATCTCAAGACCTACATACTTACTTCCTCCAACAGCGACATACTTCCTCCAACAAAGCCACACCTCCTAATAGTGCCACTCCCTATGGGGGCCATTTTCTTTCAAACCACTACAAAACCTAATTGAACTAAACCGACGTCACTGATTCATACTATGCACAGATAATGTCCTAGGTAGTGGAGGAACCATACCATTAGCAAAAATACGGATATTAAAAAACTCATCAAGCAAATGTAACATAACCATACATCTTAGTTTGTTCTGGTTTCCTAGTTCACTGTTGTTGTGAAATATTACTTTAACTATGTAAAGGTGTGTTACATTGTTATGCTGCATTTGTTTAATGATGTAAGGATGCTTTGCCTGCATAGAAAGCCAGGGAATGATCTTTTGCTTCATTCATCCAGCCACACTATGATCCCACTAGAGGTGGAAATTTCTCTAGAATCTGCCTAAATGAGCAGCATATAATGTCAGTGCATATTCTTGTGTGTCTTTATACATGCCCTACAGTGCTTAGAGTGTTGCCCCTGACTTCCTCTCCCAGCTCTCCATCTCTTCTGTTTCATGTATTATGTTTAATAACCTGGATAGCTTGATAAAAGTTTAAGAGCTTTCAAAACCTGCTAATCGATCTGAATATTTCTTGGTATTCAATTTCTATTTTTTTAGTAGCAACTTTGTCCCTCATGGTTCCTTTCAGAAGGATAACATTATCTTTTTCTCTCCTGTTGGGACAATGGTAGCATTCCACAAATGAAAATATATTTGACAATATTTCTAATTCAATCCCAAATAAACAGATATTGTCATACTATCTGCTTTCTCCATGTGGATAGCTTGCCCAATTAAAGGCGAACAGCCTTCAAAATACCCATCCAGAGGCAATGTTTGTATCACTTCTGTAGCTAAAAAGTGCTTTGGCTGTGTGGACAAGAAGTAGCTCCAGGATAGACAGCACATTCCTTAAAGCTGTTTGAAAGGAAGCATTACATGTTAGTAAGGACCAGTGATTAATGCTCGACATTGCAGAAGAGAGAAGTGCCCAGTAACTGTGGACCCCAATCACGAGCAGAGTCTGTGCATTCCTCCTGAGGCAGCCTCTTAAAGTGCAGTCTGAAAAAGGCTATATCAGGAATAACCTAAGGCAGATTTAGTCTCAAGCGTAGGTCTGTTAAACAGCATTTTTTAATGTGAGTATATGCACATACGTGTGTGGGTAGGTCACCTAGATGTGTATACATATGGAGGGCAGTGGTTGACTTTGGGATGTTTTCTTCAGTCACTTCTCCACCTTATTTTTTGAGACGAGGTATCTCGTTGAACCTGGATCTCACCCTTTTCTGCTTGGCCGGCTGTAAAGTGAGAGCCCTGGCATACATCTGTCTGTGCCCACCTCCAGCACTCGGGTTACAGGGAGGCACTGCTATGTTTTATGATGTGGACACTGAAGGTCCTCGCATTTACTTCACCCTCTGAGCCTCATCACCAGCCTCGGCTCCAAGTCAGCATGATTTAAGGCACAGTTAGCATCTCCATGTTCAGCAAGTTTCTGGATGAAGCATGGTGACTAAGAGCATCTAAGATTTTAAGTGTTACAACAGACTAGGGACATTTCCCCATGCAACACTTGCTGACGTCTCAACTCCCACAATCTATGCTGATCCATTTGTGTCAGGATTTGTCAAGGGTTAGAGAAAAAGAGATTTCCACATTATGTTCTACAGATTGAATGAACCATTGAAGTCAAATGTATTGTGTATAAAAATGTCTATTCCATTGTTGTGTGACATGTAAAGACCAGTTACCAATGTGAAATCAGTATTTTATTGATTCATGAGACTATTTTCAATTTCAGGCATTATTAGCTTACTATTTATTAAATTCATATACTGATTGACCCACAAAGATGTCTGCTTTCATGTTTGTGGACAACAGATGCTTTGGTGACCATTTTTACGTCCCTGCACACACTCACATGAGTGCAAATGTGCTCACACCTGACCTTACTCATTTCTTCTCCTTCTTTATGTGTCCTCTGGAACCCATTCTTAAATATCCTGTGCTATAGTTTATTTAAGTTGATTACAAAAGGTACTTCATTCAGCATACGTCACAATAATTTCCTTGTTAATGATGCATTGTTAGAAGAAAATGGTCCTCACTATGGAAACATCCACAGGGAGGCATTTCCTCTGAGTATTTCCAGTTACTCTCTGTTTGTTGGGAGAAGTGAGCAGAAAAATGAATTTGACTGACAAGAGAAATTAAATTATACATCTTGGTCCCCAAGTCTTTGCTTTTTGTTGAAAGCCTTCCTGCCAATAGCAACTGTAAATTGTGGTGTGTGCTCTAAGCTGTAAGTTTTAAAAAGAGTCATTCTGTGGTTTCAGAGAAGTCTGTGGCTGGCTAAGAGGTCTGTGTGTTGGAAGGTAAGGACAACTGAGGCTTGACATTGGGACTCCCAACTCTGCCATATCCTGCAATGCACCGCTTATCTGCATTCAACTTATATTTTAATTTCCATCTGCTTGAATATTTTTCTCTATCTCCTAATTGTTTTCAAATTCCAGAGATTAATACTAATGTTTATTGTACTTCTCCAATAAAAAACAATTATATAATTTAAGCAAATATGTGTATAATTTATAGCATATGGCCCCTCTCAGGGGCTATATATTTCTCACCATCAATCTTCAAAGTAGATTGTATATTAATTTTTAAATGCTCTAGGACTTGCAAATAGTAGCCAAAATATTTTAGAATAAAAGCCATAGCCAGTTAAAAGGTTAAAAGTTGCAGAATCTTTACTGAGTTTCTTTTCAGTTTTAATGTAAGTTAATTTATAATAATCCCCAAGAGAAAGCTTACATTCTATAATCCTTTTGTGTGTTTATGAAGGAGCTCCTATAAGAGAGAAATCTCAGACTCTGTCCTGGTCCACACCACCCTTTTGTTCCTCTAGAGGTTGCTGTTTTGAGGGAGAGTGTGGGAGCAGAGCCTAGCCTTCCAATTATGACATTACGAGGTGCCTGCCTTGGAACATAAGCATACTGGTTATTTCTTTTTTATTATTATTCATGTGTTATATGCGTGTGTGCTTCTGAGTATATGTGTGTGTGTGTGTTTGTGTGTGTGTGTGTGTGTGTGTGTGTGTGTGTGTCAAGGTGCATATGTGAAGGTCAGAGAACAATTTCAAACTCTAAGTTTATGTAAAAATGTTTGCACTGCTATTTTCTTTTTTATTAATTAAATTTATTTATTTTACACCCCAACTGCAGTTTCCTTCCCCTCCTCCCATTCCCTCTCTCCACCTCCACTCTGCTTCCTACATCCATTCTTCCTCCCTATCTGTTCAGAAAGGGGCCAGCCTCCCATGGGTATCAACAAAACATGGCGTATCAAGTTGTAGTAGGACTAAGCATCTCCTCTTGTATTAATGCTGGGAAAGGCAACCCAGTATGAGGAATAGATTCTCAAAAACCATCCAAAGCATTAGGGATAGCCCCTGCTCCCACTGATAGGAGTCCTGCAAGTAGACCAAGCTACACAACTGTCACTTATATGTAGAAGGCCTAAGTCTGTCCCATGCAGGCTCACTGGTTGTCAGTTTAGACTGTGAGCTCCTACAATCCCAGGTTAATTGATTCTGTGGGTTTTCTTGTGATGTCCTTTACCCTTCTGGCTCCTATAATCCTTCTTCCCTCTCTTTAACAGGATTCCCTGATCTTGGCCCAATGTTTGGGTGTGGGTCTCTGCATCTGTTTCCATCAGTTACTGAATGAAGCCTCTCTGATGACAACTGGGGTAAGCATCAATCTAGGAATATAGAAGAATATCCTTAGGCACCATTATGATGATTTTTTCTTCACCAGTTGTGTTTGGTTCTATCCTAGGTCACTAGGCCATCCAACCTCTGAGTCCTGACACTCCAGGCAGTGTCAAGGGTGGGCTCACTCTCATGGAATGGGTCTCAGGCTTGAGAAGTCATTGGTTGGCTAGTCTCACAATCTCTGTGCCACCCTTACCCCAGTACATCTCATAGGCAGGACAGACTACATAGGTCAAAGGTTATGTGGTTGGGCAGGTGTCCCAATCCCTCCATCTGAAGTCTTGCCCGGTCACAGGAAATGACCAGTTCAGGCTAAATATCCACTATTGCTAGGAGTCTCAGCATCCCTAAGTCTTAGGTCATCCCTGTAGATTCTTGGGAGCTTCTCATGTACCAGGTTTCTACCTGATCCCAAAATGCCCCCCATTCCAATACTCCCCACTCATCCACTCCTCAACATAGTCCCTCATGTTCCCATCCCCACCCACCCCCAGTCCACCCATGAGATCTCTTCTATTTCCCCTTCCCAGGGAGAGCTATCTGAGTATCCCCCATTGATCCCTCCTTGTTACCTAGTCTCTCTGGGACTGTGGGTTGTAGCATGATTATCCTTTATTTTACAGCTAATATCCCTTATTAGTGAATAGATACCATGTTTGCCTTTCTGGGTCTGGGTTAGACCCAGAAAATCATCCTCACTCAGGATGATTTTTTTTTCTAGTTCCATTCATTTGCCTTCAAATTTCATGATGTCATTGTTTTTCAACAGCTGACTAATACTACATTGCATAAATGTGCTACATTTTCTTTATCCATTCTTAGGTTGAGGGTTATCTAGGCTGTTTCCAGGTTCTGGCGATTACAAATAAAGCTATGAACGTAGCTGAGCAAGTGTCTTTGTGGTATGATTGAGCATTCCTTGGGTATATGCCCAGAAGTGATATAGCCAAGTCTCAAGGTAGATTGATTCCCAATTTTCTGAGAAAATGCCATATTGACTTCCAAATTGGATGTATAAGCTGTACTTCCACCAGCAATGGAAGAGTGTTCCCCTTGCTCCATATCCTCTCCAACATAAGATGTCATTTGTGTTTTTGATCTTTGCCATTTTGATAGGTATGAGATAAAATCATAGAGTAGTATGTTTTGATTAGCATTTCCTATACAGCTAAGGATGTTGAACATTTCTTTAAGTGTTTCTCAGCCATTTGAGATTCCTCTGTTGAGATTTGTATAGATCTGTACTCCATCTGAAATTGGATTATTTAGTTTCTTGGTTTTTTGGGTGTAGCATGAATCTCGCTGGATCCTCAGCTGGTCTTGTTTCCTCAGACTGGAGGCCTCTGAGTCTTCATCTCCGAATGGGTCTCAGCTGAACTGCTGCTAGAAGCCTGAATGCTTAGCCAGCCCAAATGCCTAACCAGGCCAAATGCCTATCCAGGGCAAATGCCTCTCTAGGGCAAATGCCTCTAGTTTCTGGTCCTCACGCCTTATATACCTTTCTGCTTTCTACCATCACTCCCTGGGATTGAAGGCTTGCTTTCTGGGATTAAAGGTGTTGGTCACCATGCTTGGGGTGTATCCTTGAACACATGGATTTCTGCCTCTGGAATGCTAGGATTAAAGGCGTGTGCTACCACTCCCTAACCTCTGTTTAACATTGTGGCTGTTCTGTCTCTGACCCCAGATAAGTTTATTAAGGTACACAATATTTTGGGGAACACAATACCACCACATTTGGGTTTGTTTTTTTTTTGATGTCTAGTTTCTTGAGTTCCTCAGATATTTTAGAAATCAACCCTCTGTGTCAGGTGGAATTGGCAAAAATCTCTTCCCATTTTGTAGACTGTTATGAACTTTCCTATTAGCACTGCTTTCATTGTGTTCCCTGAGTTTGAGTTGTTGTGCATTCATTTTCATTGAATTATAGGAAGTCTTTAATTGCTTTCTTTATTTCTGCCTTAGCCCAGTGTTAATTCAGATGAGAGTTGTTCAGTTTCCTTGAGTTTGTAGACTTTCTGTGGTTTTTATTGCTGTTGAACTAGAGCTTTAATCCATGGATAAGATACAGTGGGTTATTTCCTTATTTTTTTTGTATCTGTTGTAACTTGCTTTGTGATAGAATATATGGTCAATTTTGGAGAAGGCTCCATGAGATGCTGAGAAGGTATGTTCTTTTGTGTGTGGGTAAAATCTTCTGTAGGTATTTGTTAGGTCCATTTGAGTCATAAAGTCTGTTAGTTCCATTATTTCTGTTTAGTTTCTGTCTGGAACACCTGTCCATTGGTGAGAGTGGGGTATTGAAGCCTCCCACTATTAATACATGAAGTTCAGTGTATGTTTTAAGCTGTAATGTGTGTGTGTCCTTTCCTTTGGGACATAGGTGTTTATAATTGGGGCAGGATCTTGGTAGATTTTTCCTTTGATGAGTATGAAATGTCCTTCTCCATATCTTTTAATTAATTTTGGTAATTTATTTTACTTTATTTTTTTTTAGATATTAGGATAGCTATACCAATGTTGGGAGCCGTGTAGTCTTGGATGAGTGTATGAATGCCTGTTCAGTGGACCTCCATGAGACAAAGCCCATGGAAGATGGTTTCTCACTTGGCAAGGACCAGTGGATTATGGAGCAGTGCAGAACTTTGATGAATTCATGCAGTTTGCCGGTTCTTTCTCTCTCATTATATTGTCAAATCTTTGGGCAGTTTTTAGTTCTACTTTGCCAGTCATACATGCAACAGCTGTAATTTTCCCTGAAAATTCTGTTCTTTCTTGAATATTTTTCCATAAGATTTAGCAGGTGGATAATGTTTCTCAAATCTCTTATCTGGAATTACTAACTACGATGCCTGAGCCTGGGAACTTTTCTGACTCAATAGAGACCATTAGGTACATATAAGAAAACAACACTTGAAACATTAACCATGTCTCACAGTTTTGAACAGGAGATTAAGACATGCATACACAGGATAGGGGAAATTCTTATTAAATAAAAATCCAGAGCCAAATATTGGGGTTAAAAAAAACCCTGAGAGATCAGAAAAGCAGAAAGAAGCCAGCCACATTCTTACCCACTTGAAGATCCTCCACCAAAGAGAGCTACTTCCTGTATACCCATGCCTATATGGCTTTCTGTTCTGTCATCTCATTTCCTCACCATCCAGCTACATCACTTCCTCTTCTAGCCCAGCTCTGTCACTTCTTGTCTGTCTGTACAGATCTCCAGACCATTATGGTTATTAGTGTTGGGATTTAAGGCATATGCCACCATGCCTGGCTTTGTTCCCAGTGTGACCTTGAACTCACAGAAATCCAGACAGATCCCTGCCTCCTGAGTGATAGGATTAAAGGCATGTGCTACCATTGCCTGACTTCTATGTTTACTATAGTGGCTGGCTCCTTCCTCTGATCTTCAGATAAACTTTATTGGGGGGACACAGATAAAATATCACCGCATTTCCCCTTTTTTGTCTAATATAAAAAAGTTATAATATAAGAAAAACTATATACAATAAGTACAATAACTATATACAATATATACAAGCAATAAATACATCAACAATGTCTAGTCCATTTGCATTTGACCAATTCAGTGAAAATATTCCATTTTCTATCCTATTTTGTTGAGTCCAAAATGTACCTAATTCACTTTCTATCCTATCTTGTATTACCAACAGAAAACTGTCTTTTGATGTCTTTCAAATTTATACACTTTACACCTCTTTAGTGAGTTTCTTTTCTGAATTGTTAACAAGGAAAAGTGTAACTATCTAATCTTCAGCTCCCTCAGAGACCTGAGAAGGAAATAATATTACCTAAGTAAGCAAGAAGTGCAAACAAGAGACCTCCAAAAAATGTGAGAAATGACAGAAACAGCTGCCTGGACAGTCACCCAAGGTTTCTCTCTAAATTTGGGGCATCATCTTCGGCCAACAGGCCTAGCATATCTGACAGACTCATCTGTGAAGCAAGATTTTCTAAAGATCTTTCCTACCTTGTCTTGGCAAGGATCAGCAGTCCTTTGTTTTGTGTCCTGCTTGTCCATTTTGGGCAGCATACTGTCAGCAGTTGATTCAAGGGCACTTTCTTGCCTGGTGGCTAACTTTTGCCACAGTGAAAGTAAACTCCATATGGAGATTCTTCAATGACCATCTTCTCAGAAGTAGATTAGTGCTGCCAGGAGAAGACATGTCTCATAGTCACTAAAAAAAGAAAAACATCTATGTTATTAAAACATCTTAAATGCCATATTCTGTAGATCTCTGAAGTGTTTGAAGACAACCTATCTAAAATATATCTCTGCTTGACCTTGAAAACATACCTAATATGACTACAAGCTCAATTGTAATGACTAACTACTAACTTTCATTTCTTTATATCCTAACAGTTGGTAATAATAATATTCAAGGATTAGCAAATTGCATTACAGTGTTAAATGAACTGTATAGGTACAATACCTTGAATAAGATTAGAAATATATGTACAGTATTTTCTAACAAAATCAATCTCAAATTTGTAGCAATATACATAATTTGTATAAAGTATACAAAAATCCAATACCATGTAAAATATTTAAAACTAGTAGTTACCTTTTAAAAGTAGATTCAATAATCTACCTTTATATCTATATCATATCTGTATCCTCTCTTTTTTTCAGAGTAGATTCAATAATCTACCCTTTATTCTATCATTTCTATATCTTTTTTTTTTCAGAGTAGATTCAATAATCTACCTCTTCTCTATACCCTCTTCTTTCTTTCTCTTTTTCTTTTCAAACAAGAACCTTAAATCTAATCTCCTTTGTTTAGCTTTTTCCTGACCATTAACAATAATAACTTGCAACCAACCATCCTAAACAATGACAATTATCCAAAACCCATTGAAGACAAAAAAACACCCAACCCACCTCTTGGGAATGTGGGCATCGTTTTCTTAAAATTATTTCCTGCTGTTTGGGGGTGAAGGCATCCTCAGTGAAACTGAAAAGAAAAATTGTGGGTTAATTATCAAGTCCTGGGAGAGGCAGCTGTATCATTTGTTGTCCAGTCTCTGCATAATGAGAAAATGCAGGGCTTGTCTCAAGTCCTTGCTCAAGTAGTCTGTGGGGCTGGATCACCTCAGCTAGCCATCTCAAAATTGTCCTGAGCAGTTTGTAGTCCAAAGCTGATCTTTGAGTGGTGTTTGTCAGCTTAGTGGTATTATTATTGCCCATGTGGAATCATCATTGTGGGGACCTATCATCTTTTTGTATACTTCAAAGTCACTGTTAGGCATTGTCATGATTCCCTGCAGAAAACTGATAGAGATACCAACACAAAAACATGTACAGGCAGCTAGATGAAGCCTTTTTTAAAGAAATAGTTAGTACTCTATATGATCATTAATATCATGACAAAAGTTATATATATATATATACATATATCTTATAAATTTTTATATAAAATTCATACCTTAAGAAAAGTTTTAAAGAGTCAAAATAAAACCAAAGATTTGTGATTAGTGGCAATAGAATAGTTCCTTAATTTTGGTTTTCCTTCTGTCCCATAACAGATGGCTCTTCTGACATGATACAGAGATTTTGCATTTTCTTTTAACAAGCATGCTAGGATCTAGAGAAGGAGAGAGCCATTTTCCAACTCCAAAGCCAGCTTTAATTTTTAATTGAATTGGGAAGACATAAAGACTTTTTGTGTTAAGTGTCTGTAAAGAAGAGCAGAAACAAACATTTAGGAAGCCTTATAAAATTTTATATGTGAAATACCAATAGGCCAATTTATTCTTTTTCTTGGGACATTTTTTTCTGGATGATTTGTCCTTTTTCTTCAGATGTATCATTTGTCAAGTATTCTTCAGATTCCTTAGCCTTCATTCTCCTGAAAGACAAAAACAAAAACCCTTCCCCAAGCCTAACTTTGGGGAGGTTCCCTTTGGCAAATTATATTTGATTAAAGAAAAGGCATGTGTTAATGGAATAAATTAGTTTAAATTGGATGGTCATGCTGGTTGATGAACTATTACCTCTTCTAATTAAGAGGTCTCTCTTGTTCAAATCGAACCTTTATCAATTTTGATGATATCCATAGCTTATCTTCTCCTGTTGAAACAAAAGCAAAACCTCATCCCCAACATAACACATATCCTGGTTTCCATTCTGAGGTCAGCACATCCTTAAAGTATATAGGCTGATTTAATTCTGTAGTTTCTTCTGTTATCCAATGTCTCTCTGCAGCTGTTGTTCCTTTCTCATTAGCATTGAGAAAACTCAAAGTTAATAGAGCATTATATAACCTATTTCTGGGAGGTTTTGTTACCCCTTTCTATTTATTTAGCATATCCTTTAGAGTTTGATTTGATCTTTCTATGACTGCTTTGCCTGTAGGATTATGTGGTATACCTGTAATATGCTTTATATTGTAATAAGCAAAAAATGTTTCATTTTACCAGAGACATATGCTGGAGCATTGTTGGCTTTAATTTGTGCAGGTATACCCATAATGGCCATAACTTCTAGCAAATGAGTGATTACAGAATCAACCTTTTCTGATCTCAGAACAGTTGCCCATTGAAATCCTGAATAAGTTTCAATGGTGTGGTGTACATATTTCAATTTTCCAAATTCTGAAAAATGAAACACACCCATCTGCCAGATTTCATTCATCTGAGTACCCTTTGGGTTACATCCTGTTGGTAGTGGAGTTTGGTTGTAAAAAGAACAAGTAGGACATTTCCTTATAATTTCCTTGGCTTGTTGACAGGTTATGGAAGAACCATTTTTTAAAACCTTACTATCAACAATGATGTTTTTCATGAAATTCTGAGACCTCCAGCATATTTCCTATCAATAGTTTATGAGTCTCATCATTATCTTGTGTTAGAGGGCCTGGCAGACCCCTATGGGATTGGATGTGAGTTATATATAAGGGATGCTTCCTATTCCTGATTATATCTTGTAACTGGATAAATAACAAAGTTAATTCTGACTTATCAGGGATAAATTCTGCAGTCTCAATATGTAATGCCACTTTTTCAGCACACTGAGAGTCAGTAAATATTTTGACAAGTTCCAAAAAATCCACTAATATCATCAGAATAGCATATAAATCAGATTTTTGAACAAAATTACTTTGAACTACTTTACTTAATTTTTCTCATTTTTATTCTGCTTTTCCTTGTCTGTTTACATCTGTATAAAAATGTAAGGGCTCCAGATATGGGTGTTTCCCATACAATGAGAGGCAGAATCCCACCAGCTTTCTTTATAAGTTAAATTCTATCACTTTGGGGATATTCACTGTTAATCTCTCACAAAAAAAAAAAAATTACTTCAAGCTTTTTGATGAGGTTCACTTACTGCCCATAGTTTGCTAATGTCATTCTTAGTTAAAGGTATCACAATTTCTGCTGAGTCTATTCCTGTTAATTGACAAAGTCTCAATTTTCCTTTTAAAATCAACTCAGAGATCTTTTCCACATAAGTTTTTAATTTTTTACTCTGTCTATTTGGTAGAAATATCCATTCCAATATAATATCTTCCCTCTGCATTAAAATTTCTGTTGGAGAATGCTTAGAGGGTAAAATAATCAAAATGCAGTCAAGCTTTGGATCCACACTATCCACATGCCCATCTTGTACTTTCTTTTCCATCAAGGACAACTCAGCTTCAGCTGATAATTCTCTTGGACAATTTAAGTCCTTGTCACCCTCTAAGGTTTTGAACAAATTACTCAGTTCATCATTTTTTACCCCAACAACAGTTTGTAGATAGGAAATGTCTCTGAATAATCTTTGAAAGTCATTAAGAGTCCATAATTAATTTCTCCTAATTTGCACCTTTTGAGGTCTAATTTTTTGTAGACCTATTTTATAGCCTAAACAATTAATAGCATCTCCTCTTTGTATCTTTTCAGGAGCAATTTGTAATTCCCCACAAGGCAAAATTTTCTTTACTTCTTCAAACATTCTTTCTAAAGTATCTGCATTTAAATCATCCATGTAATGATAAATTATAGACTTAGGACATTGTTCTGTATTACTTCCAATGGCTGTCATACAAAATATTGACACAGGGTTGGGCTATTTAACATTCCCTTTGGGAGAACCCTCCATTGATATCTCTTAACCAGCTGAGAATTATTATAAGTAGCTTGTTCTTTATACTGTAAATTCTTATTTCCAGAGTTTTAAGTCCATCAGCTGACAGGTACCGGGGAAAGCTTTGTCCATCTGTTAAAAAATCTATTTCGTATGCGTGGATGAAAATGTATTACTGAGGTGGCCACATGACTGTGTTTCTGACTGATTTCTGAATGCTTGAGATTATATGTTCTGTGTCTCTTGGGAAAAGAACCACATAACTATAGGGGCAGGTGCCTTCTTGACTAAGATCAAAGACAGATAGATTATGTGACTTCACAGTCATATTTGATGAGAGCAACCAGGTGGATAGTCCCTATCTTTAGTAAAGGCAAACACATGATCTGGACAGATTTCTATGTGGTAGTTCTTGTCCTAAAAACAAGACTTAAGCTGCATTTCCCCTTTCATTCCCAGGGGGTCCCCCTGGTTGAACTGGGACAGAGCAGGTTGCTACTGCTACTGCAAAGTGGTATGCCTTCCTGAATTTGATGTACTGGTACCTGTGTGTCTCCATCGTTGTTTCTGTGTTTCTATCTACTAACGTCCTACCCCTGTGAGCATTTCATTGAAAAGAGGCATGGTGCCACTTGGACAGATGGGAAATGTGGGCTGCCTGTCCTCTTTGTCCCCTTGCTTTCTGATAATGGGGGGTGGTGCTGGGTTTGCCCTCAACATGCTGAAGAATGAAGAGGCAGGGCAGCACACTGAACTATGGCAGCTCTGTTACAACAATGTAGCCAGATGTTGCCCACCCATCTGGTTTTGATTCTGGTTGGAAAGTTTTGTTTGTAGTATTGGAAAGTTTTGTCTATTTCTTGAGAAAGTTATATATGCTTATTTTTTGGAAAGTTTTGTCTCTATTTTCTGGTGTGTTCATTAAGTTTTGTTGCAAGCTGAAGCAGAAATGGTTTGGATATTTTTGTTGTCTCTGCTGCTGATAGCAGCCAGTCATCACCCACCCACTGTTGTGGCTACATTTGTGGTCACAGCTCAGAATTTATCTCTGAGCTCTGCTCACTGGATACGGGCTAGCAGGAGTTCAGACGTCTTTTTGATATAGATAATGTTAAAATTGTTTTATGCTGTTCTTCGTTATTGGAAAGCTGGCTCTAGAGTTGGATTATGGCTCTTCCTTTGCTAGATCCAGACACACTTATTTAAAGTTTCCTCTATGTCACTCTCTCAGTCTGAGCCCCTGACACAGTGACAGGGAGAAGAAAGCAAAGCAGACCAGGCAAAATATTGGACTTGGTTTACATGAGCATTCTCTACCTTGAGATTTATAAATTTTTTTTGTTAGATATAGTTAAAAATCTGTTAAAGTTAAAATTACTAACTCTGGGAATTGATAATTATGGTAATTTCTGTCCTGTCCTAAAAACAAGGTTTATAGAAGATAGGATTTAAAAATAATGCTTGTTTAATAAGATATTAAAGCTGAATCTCAATGCTTTTATATATAAGAATATACCTTGCTCTAGCAGCTAAACTTTGTAATTTAGGCATCACCCAGGTGATAATGGTTTTAAAGACATGAAGGCATCATAGGGAACAACTGAGATTTGCAAATGTATGGCAAGGCTAGAGTTCCAAAGAGAATCCATTTGCAGTGGTGGACCTTATGGAATACCCAGCCAGGGTCCAGGTGATTTTGCTACATATGGCATGGGATATCTGAGGGAAAAAAATCTGCATACACTATGCTCTTATGTCTGTTAACTTTATTCCTCTAGGACAAAATTCTATCAATGCAGCTATAGCTCCACCAGGCATTCAGGACAAGAATAACTCTAGATATACCAAGCTTTTTATCCATCTACTCTATTTCTCTGTGATAAAATCCTGTCTATATAGCATCAGTTCCATCCAATTCCCTAGCCCATAGTCCTGCTAATGACTAAACTCCTATGCTTCCAGTCTCATCTTCATCCTCCATTTCCTCATTCTCCATTTCCATTACTCTCTACTCCTGGCACTCAGAGAACTCTACCCAAGATCTGCTTACCCTCTATGGAACCTCTGTCTTCCTGTCTTCTATCTGACCAAGCCATTCTGTCCATTTCTACAGAAAATGCCTGCCCTTTCTTTCCCTGGGCATGTGGTTCTCTGCCTCCTCAGGAATGTTGTTCCACCTTACACCTTGATATGTAAAACCTCTTTTGTTCTCAGTCAGTTGCTTTGGAGAGCCACTAGACCTGAACATAAGGAGATGGTCTGAGCTTCATTTATACAAGAAGCAAAGCAATGCATCTCCAGCCAGCTTGTCTCCTAGGCTCAGTGGGGGAGTTAGTAACCTAGAAGTTCAGCTGGTCTGAAAATATTTGGGCAAGCAAGAATTTCATAGTAGAAGACAGCTGAAATATTAAAGGCTGGATACCACCAAATATTCATAATAAATGGCTTGCCTCATGACAGCCCTTGTCTGGTCAAAGTATAGCTGTAATACACACCTGAATCTCTATGATATATTCTTGCAGCCCGCAAGAGGACCTTAACAGTTTTTCAAATGCTACCACCAGGTTATAGTCACCAGAAGAACCAGCCACAGTGAAATGGAGCAGGCTGAGATATAGAAGGCAGGCTATACATATGCTGTCAATGGTGGGGCCAAAAAAGTTATCCAAACCTCTTTAAAAAAGGGGGGGGGGATTATGAATGAATCCCAGATATTAAACTTTAGATTGTTTGCACTATTGGATCTTGGTTCTGCCTTATACAGATTGTGGTTTTGCCATGTTTTCTCCCCCTTTAAGAAAGAAAAGAGGATGCTTTCTTTTTGATATTACAAGAAGGCAGCTGAGAGATTTTAAACCATTTTTAAGATCAGTTTTTAAGGTATTTAAATTTATAAGGCTGTGGCCAACTTGTCAGCTCATTTTATATATAAATATCAAGCTTTGCTTTTTTAAAGCTACTAGGTCTCTCTATAAGAAAATGTTGTAGGATATGAAAGTCTGTATAAATTTTGAGGGTCTGAAAACATTTTAAGATATATAAAGATGTGAGGATATAAAAGTCTATACAAGCTTTCAGGATCTCAGAAAATGATATAAGATATAAATACCAGTTATAAGGATATAAATAGATGATTTAAATGTTTCAGATTACTTTCCCCCTTCTATAATATTGTATTAAGATTTCAAAAGTTCAGATTTTCATATTAATAGAATTCTGATACTGCTTGGGTCATAAGCTCAAGATTTTAGATTTTTTTGGTTATCTTCTAAATATAAACTTAAAGATATGAGTCTACTCCTGCTGTTTTACAGATACCCATTACCTGATTTTTCTATGATTTGGATTTCAATACTGATTGGTAATAACTAATATATCTAAAACTTTTATATCCTTTTGTAAAATAAAAATTTATATAAGCTTCAAAGGATCAAGAGAAATCATAAAACATGGATCCACTTCACAGAGGTCAAAACGACTCCAGATAAATACAGCAGTACAGCTTGAGTTTTCTATTGAGTTGTCTAATCCTGAGGATGGTATTTTTCTCTTTCTTTGTCTTAGAACTCCTCCCCTTCCAAATTACTAAGACTATGGGCCTAAAGTTCCAAATAAGTTCATAAATTTTAACTTCTGTTCCTAGTTTGAACTTGTCTCAACAGGTTTCCTCTTGGCTGGCAGACATATCAAAGCATCAGTTGCTGACTGCAACCTACTCCAAATACTCATGAGCTCTGGAACTTCTGAAGGCTGATGTGGATCAGCCCAGCCAAAATGATTCTTCCCTGTCTCTACAACTGGGTCAGATAACCACATGCTTCTGACAAATGCCTCATTGCCCAGCCTTTGACTAGCCTTTCAGTCTTTGACTAGCCTTTCAGCCTTTTGGGGCCCTGATAACAACACCCCAGTGTCAGCTGGAAGCAGTTACAGAGGAGAACATATCATCCTGTGCTCCTTGCCCATAATAGGTTGAGGTGCTGAGTCAGACTCCCTGACATAGGGAATGAGATAGCTGCCTATAGTGCCCATTAATGTACTAGGAAACTGGGCCCAGAGATGTCAGTTGGTAGATTTATTAACAAAAATTGTTCTGCAGTAAAATAAGATACTTGCCCTTCTTTATGCAGAACCAAAATGGTATTATACAGCCTTAAGAAATTATTATAAATCATTCAGGATTATAATTTGGCTGTAATCAAAGATCAGAACTACAGGGCCTTAAAAGTGGCTACCCTAGAAAAATCTGTTACACAGTTAGAAGAATCACTCTCCTCTCTGGCTGAAATAGTTCTCCAGGATAGAAGGAATCTTGACCTAAAATATGTTCAAGTGGTCTCCCTAGTTATCATTCCTTCAACAAGGGGGCCTATGCAAGGCCTTAGGAGGGCAATGCTGTTTCTATGTTAACTGCTCAGGGGTTATTATAAACTCTATGACCCTGCTGAAAAAGCAGATCCATGACAGAGAAAGGCAGCAGCAATAGGAAACCCACCCTGGTGTCTGCCTTAGCTAGCTCCTTAATGATCTTGCCTCTTTTGTTTATTTCTTGTGATGCAGCAAGACAATGACCTAAGTGGTCTGACAAAGGGCTTGGAGCAGCTTCTGAGCCCACAAATCTTGACTCTTTGGGAATTGAAAAAAAACTTTTTACAGGGGTAGCTTAGGACCACCTGAATGTCAGATGTTTGCATTGAAATTCATAACAATGACAAAACTGCAGTTGTGAAATAATGATGGGAAAAATTTTGTAATAAGGGGTTATCACAACATGGGAAACTGTATTGAAAGGTCAAAGCATTGAGAAAGTTGTAAACCAATGGCTTAGAGAATGTCTCACCTTATTTAAGGTATATCCAGGTGAACAAAAACCAAATTATGCCTACCCTTCTCACTTTTAGTTACATATTTGTAAGCTGTAAAGGGGCTGAGGAGGGTCCCCAAGCCCCATACAGGAATTGGTGAAAATGGCTGTTTTAATGACTGAAAAGAGGTAGTTGAGTCTTCCTAACAGGCCCAGTTGCAACAGAAGGCCTTGGCAGCTGCCCTGAGACCACCAGGGCTCCCACAAGGGAGACAAGGGAGTTGACCATGAGGTTCCATCCTACCAAAGCTCAGCCCAAGTCAAATCCGCCAAGAGGTTTTATCAAATGCAGCTTGGGGCCACTGGACATGGCATTGCTCTAAACCTCAGTCACCCATAAGGCAATGCCCTGTCTGCCAACAGCCTGGACATTGGAGATCAGAATGTCTTGTGCAGGCTTGTCCTCTATGCCATGCCATAGAAGTCCAGCTTCTCTGACACTGGCATCTGACTCTTCTGGCCTTTGAACTCCTAAGCCTGGCAGAGGACTGATGGTGCCTAGACTTGGTGACTCCCATCCCCCTCTCTGAGCCTGGGGTGATGCTGCAGGTAGCAGTTAAGTCTGTTGACTTTCCATTGAACTTGGGAGCTACCTATTCTCTTTCAACCTCTTCCTTGGGTCCCACAGTTCCCTCACCAATTCCTATCATGAGGTGGATATGACTGCTTCCTTCCCATTTAAGTGTGAGTTCGAGGCTAGCCTGGTCTACAAAGTGAGTTCTAGGAAAGGCACAAAGCTACACAGAGAAACCCTGTCTCAAAAAACCAAAAGAAGAAGAAGAAGAAGAAGAAGAAGAAGAAGAAGAAGAAGAAGAAGAGAAACCTGGGACTGCATATGTAGCTGGAAATCTGTCTCACTTCAGTTTACTTACTTATCCTTCTCAGATGTGATGGTGTTTGCCAGTTTTACAGCTCTCCCCCAAACCCAAGTCTACAAGCACATTGGTAGCTCATTAATAAGTTTCCCGTTAAAAGTACAGACAGGTGTGCCTCATTTACAGACTCAATGGTACAGGATAAACTGGTTTCAGATGTAACAATGGAGGTTCAAAATTTTAACATTGATGAATGTAGTTTTGATAAACTGATAGAGCACTGACTACAGTCTTGAGAATTCTTAAATTTCTGTGGACTTCACTAGTCCCACGTTTTAGAGACAGGTAAATATTAGAGAAGTTATGGAAGCCTCCCTCTTCCTCCTTCACTCACTCAACCACTCCCATTCAGTAAATTTCCTCTGGTTATAGATTTAAAGATGTGTTTCATTGGGCTAAAACCAGGCCCTAGAAAATGTTCATACCTTTTAATCCAAAGTCATAGCTTTTGCTATGACACCAAGATGTAAATCTGTTCTAGTTGTTTTATAGACATTTGCAGATTTCTGCACAGACCCACCCTTCCTGCCAGATTCATGCCAAGGCCAAACTCTCAGGGGTCCTCCAGATACACCACCATTCACTGCACCAACCAAGGGCACCAACTAGGTGAATACTAGGAGATTAACTTCACCCACATGCTCACACATAAAAACTCCATTATTCCCTAATTTATTGACTCTTTTACAGGATAGATAGAGGCATTTCCCATCTCTAGAGAAACCACAGATGTGATGGCTTAGGTACTCCTGAAGAACACGTTATCCCTCAATTTGTCATGCCATCTCACCAAGCTCCTGAAACTTCACTGCTGGGACCACCACTCCAGACTCAAGGGCGTATCTGCTATTTCATCTGGCTCATCCACCCTTGCCTCTTCTGTACAACCATGGCACTTCTCCACTCCATTCTTTCAGGCAGTTATCACCTTTCTCATGGCTAGCCCTGCTCATGGGGCTGATGATAACAATCTATTTTTCCCCTAGCATCCTGCCTTCTCAGCTCCCTCAAGGAACAGATGTCTGAGGTCTCCATGATGACAGCTAACTGAATGTTTATTCACTCACACCTCCTGCTGTGTGTGACCCTGACTCCCAACTACCCCCTCGCAATATCATCCCAAATCAGCAGGAAGCAGTGTCAAGAGTTCAGTACCCTTATCCCCTCCCACTTGCTACCCATAACTCACCTATTTATAATAATGAAAAGGAAAGAATGTTAGCATGCAGACACACCCCTTGGGGACCCACCCAGCATTCTGACAACATCATCTTAAGTAAAGTCCTCTTTAAGAAAAAAACCCTCACTCCTTGCTCTCTCTCTCTTCCTCCCTTGCCACGAGGTAGTGTGTACCTCCTCTCTTTCTTTCTTCTCTTTTGTTTCTCTTATTCTTCTTCTCACAGCACCCACCCACTTTTGCTCTCTTTCTTTCTCCCTTCCCCACAATAAAACTTTCCATGTGAATGCTATCACACGGTATGAGTGACTTTCCACTGTGCCCCTGGCCCCTGCCCCACCAAAGCTGCTGGTGCACCATTTCTAAAATACAACAGCTATGCCAGACACTAAACTGGAAATTCCAATAAGTGATCCCCTATCCCCACTTTAATCCCAGCACTTGGGACAATTTTACTTATTCCTCTCTCCAGCTGTTGTCTCCTCTTACTGCTCTAAGCACTTGTCTCTCCTCTCCTACTGGTGGGTGTCATTATGAAGCCCCCCCCCCACCCCGGGCTTTGTTTACTTTTTACTGTGAAAGCCACACTGATGTGCCAGGAAGCTTCCTTTCACCCTACTAGGTCTGCGTCATGTGGAAAGGGGTGTCTTTCCTCTGTGATTTGGGACATTTCTCTCTGACATGTCTTTCAGTCTGTTTGGAGATTTCCTGGATTAAAATTCTTGTTACAATGACACTTACATCCTCTGCTTCCTCATAACTCTTCTCAGCTCATTCCTGGACCTTCTTCACTTCCCCCTAAGAGCTGTCTGCACTCTCCAATTCTCATTTAATGATAGAAATCTTTCCCCTGTTATTTCTCCTTGCTTTCTCAGGAGATAGCCTTGGTAGTTCAGAATAAACTTTTCCTCTTTTCACCCATGGGTAGCTACTTTGTTTTTTTGGGTTTTTGGTGTTTTGTTTTTGTTTTTTTGTGAAGCCCATTTTCATTCATAGTGTACTATAATGGACTCTCCCTTCCATTATAGTCTCTATGGAGTCTCTCTATGGACTGTATCTATGATTAAAAGTTTTATTTTGATATTAGAAGAGCTTGAATTCAAAATCATTATTTTTAATGGCTAAACTTAACAGGGATGGAACATAAAGTCCTAGTCTTATAAAAGCTATTAACTTATTGCAAACTCTTAAGGATAATTAAGAAATATAAGCTAATGGTTAGTAACCTTATAAATGATCAAATTCTTTAATATGTTCAAAAATATGCTTATAGTCATGCTAAATACTGATGTAATTAATTATAAAAGTAAACCTCACATATATGTGACAGTTGTGTAGCTTGGTCTACTAGCAGGACTCCTATCAGTGGGAGCAGGGGTTATCCCTAATGCTTTGGCTGGTTTTTGAGAATCTATTCCTCATACTGGGTTGCCTTTCCCAGCATTAATACAAGAGGAGATGCTTAGTCCTACTACAACTTGATACGCCACGTTTTGTTGAGACCCATGGGAGGCTGGCCCCTTTCTGAACAGATAGGGAGGAGGAATGGATGTAGGGGGCAGAGTGAAGATGGAGAGAGGGAATGGGAGGAGGGGAGGGAAACTGCAGTTGGGATATAAAATAAATAAATTTAATTAATAAAAAAGAAAATAGCAGTGCAAACATTTTTACATAAACTTAGAGTTTTGAATTATGAATATTTTGATAAACAAATACAATGTAGAGATAATTTTTAGGATAAAATTATGATTGAAAAATATTCATGATACTCAGTTTATTGAAATATCATTTTAAAACTTTATATAAATTATTTTCAATATTTAAGTAAATTAAACCCCCCTCTGGTTTAATTAAACAAAACGAGAAATGTACTATGAACAGCAAAGGCAGGGTTTAGCCACGTCTTGTAAATAGGAGCCACAGCTCAAGTGAACCAGAAGTGCTCCCTGGTGCCGCTCTTTCCTGTTGATGGAGAAACTTCTGTTTCACACCACACCCTCCTTTCTTCTGCCTCCTGATCCACAGGTCAGAAAACTCATGGTTTGCTTAGATTCAATAGACTACATGATCCGAGGCTGGACTCTTCATTTTAATCCAAATGTGCTGGATTTAATCCAAATGTCTTTTGCCTGGTAAGGCGCTGCCTACTGTCACTCAGTCACCTCACAGTGCATGAGCACAGCAACAGGGGACCTCCCCTCCAGAAGGTTCCTGGGACAAAGAAAACGAACATCTTTTAGAGTACCTCTCTTGAGTTGACCTCCTAGGACTAGGACTTTCATAACAAACACATGACACAAAAATCAATAGGATGTATCTGTGGATATTGATAAAAATTATCCTATATTAGAAAGTAAATAAAACACATTTAAATTATGAGTAAATATTATACAATTATTAAAGCAACATTAAATTACTATTCCACACATTTTCAAGTTTGATCATAAATCTAAATTACTTCTTGCCAAAGAAAATATATTTAAGTGGTCAAATAAAATAGAATAATTAAAAATAAAATTGACAATGTTATCTTCAGTTACTGTTTCAATAATAAATGTTCTGTCAAATAACAAGACAATGTCAAGTGAAAATGAATTGACAGAAATTTTTGATAAAGTGGGTACAAATTCAATTAAATATTAAACTTGCAATCATAATTAATATACACTGCAGAGCTAAAATAGTATCCCATTAACATTTACTTTGATGTGTAATAGAAATAAAGGCAGAATTATATTTATAGTTTTTTGAGACAATTACTAAACTAGTAGGCTGAAAATATACCTAGTTAAAAAAGTACATTAAAGATATTTTTCTAGGATTAAATTACAACTAGAATTTGTTACAACTAGGATTAATTACAACTTGAACATTAAGGCAATAATTATTTTACATTTAATTTAACTGCATTTAAGAAAGAATACATGATGCCGGGCGGTGGTAGCGCACACCTTTAATCCCAGCACTCGGGAGGCAGAGGTAGGCGGATCTCTGTGAGTTCAAGGCCAGCCTGGGCTACCAAGTGAGTTCCAGGAAAGGCGCAAAGTTACACAGAGGAACCCTGTCTGGAAAAACCAAAAAAAAAAGAAAGAAAGAATACATGATATTCTCTTCGTGTATGTGTACATGCTGATGTGTGCATACATCCCACTTCTTGAGACGGGCTCTCTCACTGAACCTGGAGCTCGCTGGCTTAACTAGACCAGCCGCCAGCAGAGCTCAGGTGTCCTCCTGCCTGGGGCTCCCAGCACTAGGGTTACGAGGATCATCACCATCACACGCCCAGCTTTCATGTGGTGCTAGGGACTGAACTCCAGTCTTCACACTTGCACAGTTAACACTTTGCCAACTAAGCTATCCATCAACCAAACTCATTATATTTCTTCTAAAAATCATTAAAAGTATATTAAAATCCAAGCAGTAAGTAGAAAATTTAAAGTGCTAACTAGAAAGTCTGTGTCACACTGTGCCTTTCTAGGTACTTTTTTTTATGACTCTTCAATATGTTTGAATGCAACTCTCTGTAACACAAAGCAGATAACAAAATTCAGTTACAGTGAGAAGGCAAACTCCCTGGATAGGAAATGGTTCTGGATGATTTAAATCCTTTAAGAATATTTTTTATAGTCTTCATTCATTGATTGTAAACATATGAAATGTTTCTTCATATATCTAAGGAAGAACATTACAATTAGAATACATACATTAGTTTCTTAATTTATATCATAATTGGAATTATAATTGAATTATACTTAATGAGTTTACCATTTTGCTAACACAATTTTGTGGCCTCCCTCTGAATAAACTGGACATTCTGATATTTGGTCACCTATGCAACCACAGTGTCCCTGAAGCCTGTGGTGGCCTCTACAAATCTGAACCATATAGGCTGGTCTAGACTCCCATAAGAAAGAGTCAGTTCACACTTGCCAAATACACCTAGCTCCATGACTGAAGAACTATATAACCAAGTCTTGAAATTGCCCAGTTATTAGCAGTTTTGAGAGATTTGTCATCATCAAGGACTATGACATTCTCAGAAAAAATCTTATTTGTTGTCTGGACAAAGTTGAATAATTAAGTTTAATAAAATCCCTTCCAAGGATACTCTGAATTGGGAGTAAGAAGAAGGAAGACAAATCCTGAAATTCTAACTACACAAAGGGAACGGCGTATGAGAGAGGGAATTCCCCAACCCACCTACTGGACCCTTCACAAAGAGAACCCATTGTAGTGTTTCAACATGGCGACCCAAGGGAATGTGAGAGCCTGCAGCTAGGTAAAATCATCTATGGACTCCGAAACCCAAGTCTGAGTCTGGACTGATACAGCTCTTCTTTTCTTGGATCTTCTTTAAAGAAGCCTGAAGCGCAAGCATGAACTGTGTCTCACAGCAGGATACCCTGACCCTATTCAGACGCGCTTCCGCTATGCTGTTGAATCCATTATGCCGTGATGTCTTCTGGTTACCTCACAGTTCCCTTTTCTTCTGAACTTAACTGGGGCCAAGGAGCAGGAGTGGATGAGTGGGTAGTGGCCATTATACTTTCCCACTTCACAGATAAGGGATCATCACCCAGAAGAGCCACATGCTGTCACTTTGATATCTGAATATCTAACTGGAACGTAGAGGAAGACGTTACACAGTGAAGTCGATTTTTTATTCACTAAGCCAAACGGCAACTGATGGTAGAGACCCCAGGAATCATGACCTTGAGTGACAAGCTGACCTTACTTAAAGAGTCCAAGGGGACCCTGACCAGGTCTAAGACTACCTGGGTTTTGGAATGCAGAATGTGCACCTTCCTCAGCAACACCTGACTTTTTCACAGAGCCTCAGTAGCCGTTTTAATTCTCTGCCTTTTACCTACAAAATGCCAGTAAGTTCAATCAGTACACAACATCCTTTCAAGTAGTCTATTACAGAAATACCATCATTTTATATGCCACTGTTACTAGAGGCAGAGTAAAGAATATCATTGCCCTATATCAGTTTTTAAATAACCGGTAAGATTGAACCTTAGTTAAAAATTTTAAATAACCCAATAATACTGAAAAGTTAGAAATAAAATCCCTTCTATGAAGCCTTACGCCTGCCACATTTAAAAGTATACATTAATCCAATTTGCAGAGTTGGTAATCTGATAAAAATAAACAAAGCTCATATTTAGATCTGAACTAAATTCCTCCATCTGCCAGAAAGCAGCTACCATTTATTCTGCTTTCCCAGTGAATGTGTTTATTTCAGGTTTTATAACCGCTAATGTGCTTGAAACATAAAATGAAAAAGCCTAAAATTTCATGTAAGATAACCTTTCCTCAGCCGTCAAAATTCTTTGCAATGTGATCCTCTTATTAGTTAAAAAAAAATCAGGCATTGGTTTACATCAGAAGCAGTATAAAAAATGAAATTGCTGTATGGTAAGCTTGGAAACACATCAGAACAGGATCGGGGAAGTTGGTGGAGGTTTGCCCTAACCAGACTGCTTTAATCCTGTTCCTGTGTCAAGCCTCATTAGCAAACAGGTCAGCACAAGGTGACCTCATACAGCTTCTCTTCTTCCTCTGCTGCTAAGCTACTATTTATCATCTGTATACAATAAATGTGACTAAAATACATTAGAAATTCATTATATTAAATCCTTATTAATGGACTTAATTCATAAACTCCCCATGAGGCCAAGGTTCTAACACTCACACCTTAAAGATTAATAAGCTGAGAACATCCCTGGCTATGGAAGCCTGGTTTCCTGCAATACTTATTATCCAATATCCAGAAGTTGGAATCAATCCAAATAGCCATCTCTGGAGAAATGGGTAAAAACAAAGTGGTGTATGCCTTCAACAGAATGTTATTTAGCTTTAAGAACTCAGTAAACCCTGGCATGTTCTGTAATGTGGGAGAATGTGACAGACATACTAAAGTAAATAAGTCAGTTACACACACCAGGGGCAGGGGGTATATGTCTACTAACATGAGGCTTCGAATGTCATCCTTAGAGACAGAATATAAAATAATGTTTCTAAAGCTGGGAAAAGTGAGAAAAGGGAATTATCCTGTAAATGAAATAAGTATTTCAGTTTTTCAGGAGGAGAAGAGTTCAGAAATTTGGCCACAAGACAATGTGTACACTCTTGGCACCAACTGATAGTGTGCTTCACAATGGCCATCTCTTTATCTCACACACTGGGACACAAATAGGCTCTCCTTTATGTAGTGTGCATCCATCTTTCAAACACCCATACCATATCTAGTTCCTTAGAGCCCAACATCCCCACTTCATGCATGACATCTAGTCAGTCACTCATTCCCATCAATTCAATCAATAACATCTCTTTTTCCTGTTTGTGCCTTCCTTAATGTCCTTGTCTCTGCTTTACTAAGGCTGGCATATTGGCAACTTTTGCTTCTGTTCTTTGACTTATGCTGAAAGAATCTCATCAATTTTGATAAATCCTTCAATAACAAACTCCTTTGAATGAACCTTAAATGCTTTTGCATGCCATGCACTATCGTGAAGAGTACTTTGATGTCCTATCTCCTCTCTCTGTCCCCACCTGAGCTCCAGACATGCCAGCACGTCAAAGATCTCAAACAGTCCAGGTCCCTACTAGTCTCACCTCTCTTTGAATATGCTACTCTGCTTATGTGTAACTCTTCCCTGTTTTTTTCCACTGAAAATACTTCTAGTCATCATGGAAGAATTATTTAACAAATGCCTGAAGTTATTCTTCATATGAAGGAGCCCAAAGAGCTTTCTCAAGATGAGTTAGTGCTGCTCAGGAAATATATTGTTAAGTACTTGTTTATTTATCCCATGAGTGCACAGCCTCATATTTCTGAGCAAATTTTCTTTCTCTGTTATTTTCACTATCACCCAGCAACCCAGCACAGTAATACCACACAGAACTGTCCAATGACTGAGGACAAAAAGAATGATTGATGGACTAATGCTTCCTCAGCATGAGGCCCAGAACTAGAGCACCACATCTTTCTACTTATGGGTGGATTATCAATTCTGAAGAATAGTCCATGGCCTTAGAAGAAACTACATGCATTTGGATATTTCTACATTTTTCATTTCATTAGAGAATCCAGAAAATTGCTAGTCAGTATTGAAGAATTATCTAAAAAAAAAATGAAAAGAAACATTAGGGGAGAAAGACAATTTACAGTTTCCAGTTTGGGCCTATGAGGAAAAGCAGTTTGATAAAAGCTAGAAAAGGTTCAGAAGAACACAGCACCTTTGAGATAATTTTCGTATAGGTGACAACTAGCTTCTTCACAATAGAATGAAGAGCACACAGTTCTTCAAACAATAGTAAAAGAATGATGAACTTCTGCAACTGAAAGTCATTATTGATGTCAGATGAAGAGATGCACATTAGCAGCCTACAGACTTCTGCTTAGAAACAGTAGAATAAGAATTGCTGGGCTAACTGGGGGAGGGAGGGGGGACATGCTGCTGATTCAGTGCCTAAGTGGGAATCAAAGTAGCTTAGCACTTGCTGTCATTTACTGGTGATACTCAGCTAATATCAGTGGTACTAATAAATTCCAAAGAAGTGGATGAATTTATAATGACTATAAAGCCCTTGCTGGCCAAAACTGGAGCAGTTTGGGACACTTCTAGTACTTTCTTTCCTCCCAGCCTAAGGTCATGAATTTAGAAAGAAATCAATAATGACAAGCTGGGATCACATCAGAGAGCAAAGAATTCTAGCAGACTTGGAATTTCCCAATGAACAACTTGCTTGCAAAAGGAAGTACATTTGCATTCTAACATTTAAGTTAGATGAATGTACACTGAATTTATGGAATCAATTAAGTATGACATAAAGACCTCCAAGAATCTGCTAAGATGAGACACTGAGGGACATTAAAGACGAAGCACTAAGTTTTGAATGGCAACAACCTTGCTAAGCTTTACTGAACTTTGGAATCATTGGGCAGATTCCGTAGTCCACTGCATATCACTTCTTCATTGTTTAGTCTATAATGCCTAAGGCTATTTGTGAATATACATCTACATCAAATCCCTGGCAATATTGACACAGGAGGGCAAGAACAGTGTCCATTGCCCATATATAGAGTCTTCAACCCACTGGTACTGCTAATAAGGGTCAGAGAATAGTAATAAAATAATACGTGATGATGTACACACACACACACACACACACACACACACACACACACAGACACACACAGACACACACACCCTTCCTGAATTATATACATAGAAAGGATGAATATGGATCCTCAGATTTGAAGGGTATGTTAAGATCACACATAAATTTTCTATAGTGATTTTTCAGCATGGCATAGTCAAATGACAAAATGTTTATGCCCACCAACTGGAAAGGACAAGTCATTTTTAAGAAGATATTTTGGACATAAATAAAGATGAGTTCATGTTTGTAACTGAAACTCTCAATATAATCATCAATTGCCCTACAAACTCTAGTAGAATTGCTTCAGACAGCTCTATATATTCTAACCCAGGATTAGAATTATTTAACACAATGGATCCAGGAAGAATGGTTATATAAGACCTCTAAAACTGTCAGCATTCCAAAACCATTGCCCATTAATGCCAAAGGTTAGATATCAAGTAAATTACTGGAGTAGACATAACACTGTCTTGATATTTATCACAATGGTGGCTCACATCTATACAGAACTTGCTATAAGTTAGAGAGTTTACTAACAGACCCATAGGTGTTCATTTAACTTTAAATTTTAGCAATCACAGTCTCTTAATACCACATCTGCTGTGTTACAAACTACTCTCAGAGTTTACAAAAGTAGAAATAGACAAAATGGCATTAAATGATGCAAGCAGGAAATGACAGCATGCAGGCTCAAAACTAAGACATCTAGCTCAGATTCCACTCTTACTCAGCAATCCTTAGTGCTGCTGTAATCCAGCACTTTCCTCTTCTTCACATTTTACAGCACTCCCTACATGCCTGGGTCCTGTGAAAGCTGCATATGCAGGGTGACAGAAAGATACCCCTCCCACCCATTACTACCTGTGGCAGGTGAGAGGTGGCCCTGGGATCACAAGAATGGGAGAGTTAGCCCTGACCTTCACTGGCTGCAGAGCATGAGAAAGCAGGCTCTGCTTCCCTTCTGGGCAGCACACAAGAGCTGTCCCCGTTTGAGGATGGACAGATGCAGCTGAACCAGCCCTGAGGGTGTGAGAGCAGGAGAGGTGATCCTGCTGCTCTGCCCTGCCCCCTTGTCTGCCCTGGGATTGCATGGGTGACAGAAACAAGCCTTGCCCCCTTGCCTCTTTCTGCGAGAGAGCTGGCCCTGGGGTCACAGAGTGAAAGAACTAGCTAGCCCTGCTCAACACCAGCTGCAACACACAGGAAAGCAGGCCCTGCACCCCACCTGGGCAGCACACTAGAGCTGACTCTGTTGTCGAGGGCACAGGTGAGCCAGCACTAATGGGGTGAGAGCAGGAGAGTTGATATCCCCTCATGTTCTCCCACATCAATCAGGAGAGAGGTCCCTGCACCTTGCCTGGGCAAAACAGCAGAGCTGGGGACCCAGATCTAAAGGCCTAGGAGCAGGAGAACTGTCTCTGCTCCTTTCTGTAGGCTGAATTGGGTGAGCTAGCCAAGGCACTGCTGGAAAGCTACCCAGGGGAAGTGATGATGATGGAAAGCTGGCAGGCTGACCAACCCAGCTACCACCAAGGCCCAGAATCAGGGCTATGAGTTGGCCCACTCCAACATCCACTGAATCTATGAACTGCTGGAGCATGCAAAGGGGACGAACCTACAGATCCAAAACAGCAGGATCTCTATGCCACAGGACAGTAGGATATCCAAGAGGAGCCCCAGGGAGAGCCCATTATCGATGGTGTAGCAGAAGCTAGAGATCTTGAACTAGATCAATGACTCCTGGCAATGAACACTTGCAAGTAAAGATGAATGGACTAAAGGGTAAACTCTGTGACTCAATGGGCCGCACTACAGCTTCCATGACAAGATTCTTCTTCTTCTCCCTCTTCTTCCTCTTCTTCTTCCTCTTCCTCTTCCTCTTCTTCTTCTTCTTCTTCATTTTTGTTTTGTTTCTTTGTTTTGTTTGGGTTTGGGGTTTTCTTTTAAATTTTTTTTATTTAGAGGGAAGTTTGCAAGGGGAAAGGACAGATGCGAGGAGATGGGGAGATAAGTGGGATGGGAATGCATGATATGAAATCCACAAAGAATCAATAAAAGCAAAAAATATTTTAACGCTACATGTGCATATATAACTATTATATATATGTATAGCATATGTACACGTCTTAGTTAGGGTTTCTATTGCTGTGACAAAACACCATGACCAAAACGCAAGTTGGAGAGGAAAGGGTTTATTTGGCTTACACTTCTACAGCACTATTTATCATGGAGGAATTCAAAAATAAGAATTCAAGTAGGGCAGGGACCTGGAGTCAGGAGCTGATGCAGAGGCTATGGAGGAGTGCTGCTTACTGATTTGCTCCCCATGGCTTGCTCAGCCTGCTTTCTTATAAACCCAGGACCACCAGCCCAGGGATGGCACCCCTAACAGTGGGTTGGGCCCTCTCCTATTAATCACTTAAGAAAATGCCCTAAATTTTATGGAGGCATTTTCTCATTTTAGAGTCTCTCATTTTGGATGACTCTAGCTTGTGTCAAGTTGACATAAAACTAGCCAGGTCAGCACATATATAGTATAATATGTACAGTAATATAACCTCAATATCTCTGTGAGTTTTTCCTAAATACAGAGAAATACTATTCTGTATCTCATTATGTCCATAATCCCTAACACAATGGTATCATACACGATCAGTATGTGCTGATGGAAACCTACTGATTGCCTGTCTTACATGACTATTGAGTTATCTTACCATTCAGCTTCATTTGTAGTCTTTAGGACAGTTGCCTTTCACCTTGAACTTCTGACTCCTGATCACCAATCAGAACACTGCATCATATCACAAGAATAATAATGATACATCACCTAATAATAACAAAAATAATTATAGAAACAGTAAAAGGAGATAATAATTGAGAATCAACTAAGATTTCAATCTTGGTTACTTGGGGTTTCCACGGTGGTCTGGGCTTTGTGAAATACAGAGAATTTTACTGATATATGTATAGGATATAGGACTCATCTATATACACATTCTATACAACTGTCCAGACAAATAGTCTATCAATGTAATGTCTTCTATTCAGTAAAATATTTAACTCAGGAACACCAAAAGAGAATGGGCCTTTGCTCCTTAAGACAATATACAACTTGCATGTAATCAAGAATCTGGATATTTTTACTTCACTGTCATAGAGTATCAACTGTTGCCAGAGAACTCATTAAATTGAAGGCAAAATCCCACTGATTAGAATTTTAGCTAACATTTCAACATACCCCCCTGTGGAATGCAATTAAGGAGTAGCAATAATGAGCCACAATTTATCTCAATATAAAGATTTCTGGCTCTTATAAAAAAAACAGCTATTAAAGAGTGAGAACAAGAGCTTTCTTCTTAACAATTAATATTTACTAAGTCTCCAGGGCTGAAATGACCTCAGCCTTGTTCTTCAAGTCTACACTCACAGCTGCAGTTTTTTCTCATTACTATAGCAACCACAGGAATGCAAGCATTGTACTTCCTTCTCTATCCAAAACACATAAAGTTGGGCAAAGTAGCAACAACCACCAGGAGAAGATAAATACCCTAAAAATTATCATAATTAAGAATTTGTATTTATGCAAGTATTTTGAAAGTACATCTGACTTCAGAGTGCTTAGATCACTCAAGTATGGCAAAATGCACATTCATTCAAGTTTATTGAATCAAGATTCATTAGTTTCACTTACAAAGACTTTCTACAAAGAAATCCAAAATGGACTAGCTTTGTCTCTTTGTCTAAACAAATGGTTGAAAATAGATCTCCTCATTTAGGTTACATAGAACCATACTGCATGAAATAATACCTTATTTATCCGCAAAGGGAACTAGAAAATGGCCAAAATATAACAAGTTAATGGCTTGATTCCCAATTTTGTTATTTATACTTCAAAACTATAGTAATAACAAAGACATTCCATCGTGATTATGTCCATATCTTTAGTCTAAGTTAATTTTAAAGTAACACTAGCATGGAATTTTGTAAAGAATGCAGTAGATCTTGCTAATGTCTAACTCCCATTCTATAGGTCTGTGGTTAGAACTCAGGGTCCTGGCCCTGACTTAGCTACATAGAGTGAATTTTCAGGTGAAATATCTGTGGCATTCTTCGTTATAAATGTAATAGTGTTGGGTTGGAGGCACAAGTACATCAATAGTGTTGTTTGATATATTATGTATATTTGGAGAAGGGGGAATTTTGAGTATTGCACTCTATAATCTTTACAGACTTTTTCCTACAAGGAACTAGTATAAGGTAAAGTAATAGAAGGAAATGTGAAGGATACATAAATACATAGATTGAGCTTCTTTCTAATAAATTAGGTTTCTTTTAGTCCTTATTGTTGTTTTAAATGTCAACATGAGATAGTACTGCATTTTCTGAAGAAATACATATTGAGTTCACCAGTTTTTTTAAGCTTTAGGATTCTTTCTTGGAGGAAAGGGCCCTCCACCAATCTGTAGACTGTGCTGATGCATCTCTGTGAGCAGATGTATTGACAGCAAAGTGCATGAACACAGTACAAGTCCCCCTTTTCCTGGAGCAGCTTCAGAGCAGCTTCTGTTTATCTCATTTAAATCACATTTTGCTCACCAGTACAGAGAGAAGTATTGAGCATTAGCCTATCTTGGGAAGGGTCTGGGACATCACTCCCAGAAGTCCAGATGACTGTGAATTGCAGGAAAGTTTATCTTCAGCAAGTTGGTGACAGATTTAGAAGACTAACTAAGCAAAGGACAGCAGTGAGGGGACTATAAAGCAGAAAGGCTGCTGATCTGAACCAGGAAAGAAGTGGAATGGAGAAGTCACAGTTAGATAACAGGAATCAATAATCACAATATTTAGGAGGGGGGTGAGCAAGTAAACAACAATCAGAAGATAAGCATGAAGCTTCTGACTGGAGGAATGTGAGGGGCAAAACACACTGACTCGTATAAAAACTTCTAAATTTGTCCACAAAATCTTTTCTGCTTTGAAACAATCTCCATGCACTATGCTTTATGTTTGCCTCCAGATCACATTTGTGGACTTTAAAGACAGAGTCATTGCTGATTTTCATCTCCAGATTTTTTTTTTTTTTTTGGTTTTTTGAGACAGGGTTTCTCTGTGTAGCTTTGCGCCTTTCCTGGAACTCACTTGGTAGCCCAGGCTGGCCTTGAACTCACAGAGATCCGCCTGGCTCTGCCTCCCGAGTGCTGGGATTAAAGGCGTGCGCCACCACCGCCCGGCCTCATGTCCAGATTTTAACAAAACTATTATTCATGCAAAACTACTATTAAATACCTTTCAAATCTTTTGAGTTTGTATAAAGACTTTAAATATTTTGTGATTGATTTTCTTTATCCTTTCATCCTCAAAACCTTTCTCAGCAAGAAAAAAAGTCATATTATAAGGAACAACACAACAACACCAGCCAGCTTTGACTGTTAAGCAAAGGATAGCAATCCTGTTATCTCACAGCCATACCTTAGGGGTTAAACACTTCTCACTTCTAATAAATTCATTTATATATCTGGTTTCCTAAGAAAACAACAACTGTAGTTTCGGAACTTTATATAATTATAATTATATAACTATTTTCCACTGTGCTACCAGACAAGATAATCCATAATCTTATTATCTCGTTGTCAGTAGTGGGTAAGCATGGAAATTATATATTAGAAGGTACATATTATATTTTATTTCTCACTTTGTAACCCAATATTATGTGTTGACAATTTATACACAGTGTATATGCCATGGGTTCCATTGCTTCTAACTCTCATGTTACGGAGCCCGCACCCACTATGTTGCTTGTTTATTACTCTCCTGTCATACTCTAGAGGCCACAGTCACTATATTTCTTGTATATTTTGCTCCTGTCAGAGAAGCTTCAACCCCCACCAAGAGTAACACTTCAAGAAATAGATTTAGTTTTGCTGACATATGTTAGATGACTTTTGAGAGAGCTGTATTATCTACACTTCCACTGGCAGTGGAAAGACTGCATCTCATATCTCATATCTCTGCCAGACCTCAGTGTTTCTATCTGCCAACATTCTGCATGTTAATTGGATGAACTAAAGTTGTATTGGTATCTTGAGCATCTCTTGCATTACCAGTGAGTTTGAGTTTCATTTTAAATACTAAAATGCTAGTTAGCTTCCAGTTGTTATAGTCTTGTAATATAAATTAATCTATGTTTAAAAATTACAAAAAATATTTTATGCTGATAGTTGAGTGGTTCAGTATTTGGCTATGTAAATAAAACACCTGCCTGCAGATAACCTTATAAAATTACTATTTTTGTTTATCCTGATTTAAGCTAACAGTTACAACATTATTTATTGGAAATCTCACATTGAACTAATTACATTTCCTGAGAACTTACATGAGGCAAAAATTTAGACTAAACTACAAATCTACATGAAGAGTGATTGAAAGTGCCCCAAGTTTTTTCCAGTAAGAGAGTAATGAAGCAAATTCTAGCAGAAGACTGTGATAGAATATAATGCTAGGCAAAAATTATATAATTTTTAGCATTTGTATAATAACTCATTTCAAAAATATTAATCAAATGCTTATGGAACAGATAATACCAACTAGTTGCAGGGAATCCAGACAATTGTGCCATGCTCTACACAAAGAGTTCATTGTTTAGCTCATAAAAGCATACATGAACAATAATCATAGGTTACTTGTCATATATATATATATATATATATATATACATTTATACTGTTGGAATGAAAGCAAAAACCTCTACAAGGAAAAGGGAGAGTATGTTGGAGAAGGTTCTAATAGTAAACTGTAGGGATAAACACTTAACAGTTTCCCCAGAGGGGGAGGGGAAATGAGGCAAAGCAATGACATACAGAAGAGCATAGCTTGTTGAGAGAAGACCTGCTGTGTCTTCTGGGTACCTTGGGTAGACACATCCTGGTGGAGTGAGATTGAAGACTGTGGTGGGAGGAATAGAGGCTCTGGGTGCTGAGTATAGATGTATAAAAGGCTTAGATGCCCAGATATCACACCCTGAGATAGAATCTGGGAATATCATGTAAATCATATGGACCAGCTTTGTTGAAGAGTGTAAAGTGAGGAACCAATGTCCTATTTTATGTTTCCAATTATTTGTCTAGATGTATGTAATAAAAAAAACCCAGGAATTTAAGTATAAAGGCTAGTTGTGCTGCTATGGAAATTATCCAGTCCTCAACTAAAAAAGATATATTTACAATGTATACAAAGGAAGTAAAATGTATACAAAATTGTGATAGCATAATGATTTGAAGAGCACCTCACAGTGTTAAAACTCTCAAATACAAAGTTGCATGAACTCTTATAATTGTTTTCAGAATATAATAGTCTCTGTTTTTATGGAGTCTGAGTGTCATGAACAAGGAAAACAGAAAACTAGCAGAATGGGTATGCTCTCTCAAGTCACTCGATTTTTTTCACATCTATAATCTCCAAACCAATAAATAAGTTATATGTTACAGACACCATCTGTGATCTGAAGGCTAAAGTACTAACAAAATTGAGCCTTTCTCTTTGGACAGTTTGCATAAAGGAGGTATGGCATGGAATAGGCAATGATGTATATGAGATAGTCTGATGGGACAGAGTCTAGCTTGCTGGCATATTCAGAGTTGTGTGAAGCACTGTAGAGCCATAGGCCAAAGCAAAATGAAAACCATTTAAGAGTAGCACAGCATGAGGATTGGTGTGTTTCCTCATAGTCATTGAATGTTATTTTCATAGCTCATTTACAGTATGAGAGCCTGACAGCAGATAAGGAAGGGGAACTAAGCAGCAAGCACAGTGATCATGACTCAGGACAGCTATCGCTTCCTGCTCACAAAACTCAGAAGTAAATGTGCAAAATGCAAAGACAAAGATGTAGAATTTTCTTGAATTTAGAATTCAGTATTTAATAATCAATGCTAATAATAAAATATTAAGAAGTAGGTGAGTTAGATCAGATAATACTGTTTTCTCTAAATTACAAACAAGTTGAATTGGACTTAATTGCCAATGTAGAAAGCACCAAATCTAAACTGAGTTTTAGAAAACACATAAATATATTTTTTATAATGCATGGTGACATATGATCCCCAAAGTGGTCAAGTCAATTAAAAAGAGTTTTTGCTTATTAAAGGATAAGGAATGGCTATATTTTTAGGATAAGTTTTGCTTATTAGGATAAGGAATGGCTATAAGGACTGCCTGGGAGAGCAAACTATTTGATTTGTTATTGATTTCACTGCATAAGTTTTGTCATCGACAATATAACACATTGATCATTAACCTGGCTATATCTGAATCTGAGAGGAAATATCTTTGTGCTTTTGATGAGACTGTGTTGATACTGGAAAGAGATATCTGAAACTAGAAAGTTCACATCTCTGTTCTACCTCTCTTCTACTGTGTGTGCTTGATCACACCATGTAACGGCACCTCAGAAAACTTTACATAAAGTTGTTGTGGTGTTTAAATGAGACAAAATGTCCCAGTGTTTGAAAAACAATAAAATTCCATATAAACATCAAGTATTTATCACAGTAGCTATAATTTTAGAAAACATTATTAAACTCTAATCAAAACCAAAGTAGAGCTAAGTAAAAAAGACAGAAGAGGAGGAGGAGGAGGAAGAGGAAGATCTTGCCCAGAATCAGACTCTGCTTTCACTAACTCATTACCTCATAATATCTATTTCAAAATTCTTTTGAGATGTAGAATCATAGTTGATGGACTCTAACTGAACACAGTCCAGGACCTTGGTATAAGCAAAA
>CABHPP010148417.1:0-15000 GCA_902168425.1 Peromyscus attwateri
GAACACCTGATTTTTGACAAAGAAGCCAAAACTATACAATGGAAAAAAGAAAGCCTCTTCAACAAATGGTGCTGGCATAACTGGATGTCAATATGTAAAAGATTACAAATAGATCCATATCTGTCACCATGCACAAAACTCAAATCCAAGTGGATCAAAGACCTCAACATAAATCCAGTTACACTAAACTTAATAGAAGAGAAAGTAGGAAGTACTCTTGAACGCATTGGCACAGGAGACCACTTCCTAGATAAAACACCAACAGCACAGACACTGAGCACAACAATTAATAAATGGGACCTCACGAAATTGAGAAGCTTTTGCAAGGCGAAAGACATAGTCAATAAGACAAAAAGACAGCCAACAGAATGGGAAAAGATCTTCACCAACCCCACATCTGACAGAGGGCTGATCTCCACAGTATATAAAGAACTCAAGAAACTAGACAACAAATTACTAAACAATCCAATTAAAAAATGGGCTAAAGAGCTAAACAGAGAATTCACAAAACAAGAATTACAAATGGCTGAAAGACATTTAAAGAAATGCTCAACATCCTTAATCATCAGAGAAATGCAAATCAAAACGACTCTGAGATACCACCTTACACCTGTCAGAATGGCTACAATCAAAAACACCAATGACAGTCAATGTTGGAGAGGATGTGGAGCAAAGGGAACACTCCTCCACTGTTGGTGGAAATGCGAGCTTGTACAACCACTGTGGAAATCAGTTTGGCGGTTTCTCAGAAAACTAGGAATTGAACTACCTCAAGACCCAGCAATACCACTCTTGGGCATATACCCAAAGGATGCTGATTCATACCACAAAGATACATGCTCAGCTATGTTCATAGCAGCACTATTTGTAATAGCCAGAACCTGGAAACAACCTAGATGCCCGTCAACTGAAGAATGGATTAAAAAAATGTGGTACATATACACAATGGAGTACTACTCAGCAGAAAAAAAACAATGAAAGCATGAAATTTGCAGGCAAATGGATGGAACTAGAAAATATCATCCTGAGTGAGGTAACCCAATCCCAGAAAGACAATCATGGTATGTACTCACTCATAAGTGGATTCTAGATATAAAATAAAGAACAATCAGACTATTAAAAAAAAAAAAAAGAAAAGATGGATGGACTAATGGGTAAACTGAGGGACTCACTGTCACACCGCAGCTTCCAGAATGTGTTTCTTCTCATTTTTTTGGTTGTTTGTTTGGTTTTTGGTTTTTCTTTTAAATTTTGTTTTGTTTTGGGGGGAGGGGAGATGGTCACATTGGGACAGGGAGATAAGTGGGATTGGAATGTATGATGTGAAATCCACAAAGAATCAATAAAAGTAAGAAAAAAAATAAAAATAAATAAAAATAAATAAAAAAAGAAATAAGGAAAGGTATATAGGATAAAGATAAAAGCCCAGAAGCAAAAGGTAGATGGGATCATTTAAGTTAAGGAAAGTTGGCTCGAAATTAGTCAAGCTAAGGCCAGGCATTTATATGCAAGAATAAGACTCCCTGTGATTTATTTGGGAGCTGGGTGTTGGGTCCACAAAGAGCAAAGAGTCAAAGAGCCAAAAGAGCAAAGAACAAAGAGTAAAAAAAAAAAAAAAACAAAAAAAAAAAAACAAAAAACAAAAAAAAAAAAACAACCAATAGGAGTCTCTTAGAATTCTTAGTCTCATTAATAAAAACATTTAAGAATGGACTCAAATGGAAGCCAGAGGGCAATTTTATTACTATAAGAAAAACCCGCAAGGCAGGCTATCTGTAAATCTCAGCAGTTATCCAGAGGAGGAGAATGGAATAGAGAAGAGAAAAATCATGCAGTTTGGGCTTCTGGCATGGAGGCCTTTTACATGACAGCAGACACGGTAGGGAAGGGAGCTCTAGGGAAGAAGAAAGGAAGCCCAAAGTATCAGAAAAAAGCAACCTTAGGGTCTACCAAGCATCCGAAAGAAGGAGACTGAGAAAATGAAAAGGAAACAGTTGCAACTTTCTGAGTAAAGACTCAGCAAGGTAGGCGGATGTAACTGGGCCTACAAAGTAAGTTTTATACTATTGTCATGCAACTAACATTGACATTGACACAAATGAGGTCTGTATTATTTACCTTTCTGTTACTGTGGAAAAATACCAAGACCAAGGCAACACCTGGAATCTTATTTTAACTTCTGGTTTCAGAGGGAAAAGGGTCCTCCATAGTGGGGAGTCATGGTACCAAGTGGCAGGCATAGCAGCGGGAGCAGAAATCTGAGAGCTCACATCTTAACCATCGTCAGGAGCAGAATGAGCAGACTAGAAGTAGGCATAGGCTGGGACTTACTCTCAGTGTCCACACACAGTGGCATGCTTCTCCCAGCAAGGCTGCACCATTCATATGTCCCCCAACAGTGCCACCAACGGGAGACCAAATGTTCAAGTGCCCAAGACTATGGGGAGTGGGTATTTCTCATTCAAAACACCCCAGTGTTCTAGTTAACTGTAATTATCAACTTGACACATCCTAAAGTCATCTGAGATAAAAAAAAAAAAAACCTCCATTGAGAAATTGCCTAGGTCAGATTAGCTGGTGGGCATGTCTATGGGGAGCTGTCTTGATTGTTAATTAATACAGGAGGTTCCATCCCACTGTGAGTGGCACCATCCCTGAGCTGGTTGTGCTGAACTGTATAAGGAAACTAGTCAAGCATGAGCAAGCCAGCTAGCAAAGAGTATCCTTCATGGTTCCTGCCTTACTTCCTTGATGTGAGGGAGGTCCCTGGTAGGAAGTGATGTTGCATGGATGAGTGAGCAGTCCTCCCTTGAGCTTCCTGCTCTGAGTTCCTACCCTAACTTCCCTCAATGATGGTCTGTGACCCAGAAGTGTAAGTTGAAAACAAAACTTTTCTCTTTCCTCTCCCAAGTTGCTTTGGCTCAGTGTTTTAGCATAGCAGCAGAAAAGGAAACTAGAACGAGCCATAAGCATTACGTCATTTGCCAGTCACCAACTTACATGTCTTTGCTAACACCCATTTGCTGTAAATTCATAAGGAATGTAGAGAACACCCATTGCCTTAGCAGAAAGGCACTGAGCACATTTACATGTTTTTTAGCCAAGGCAAGCTAAAGTCTATGTAAGAGATGAAAGGGCTGCTTTAACATGTATTTACCTGAGATCTTCAAATAAAATTAACTGAGGAGCACAGGTTAAGAAGACATTACAAGTAAAATAAAAGTTTAATAATCTGTTGCAGAAGCCCATGGCTGCATTGTGGGAACTATTACATTGATCACTTCTTACACCAACTGCCACAGTGAAACAGATAATCCTGGAGATGTAACCACACCAAAGGATCTAGAAACTTCATGAGTTTCTTACATTGTATCAGCTTCAAGGATCCTCTTGTGATCCTGCTCCATAAATAAGCTAAATTAATATTCATTAAAGGAAAGTTAAGCTGCAGATTATTAATCAAAGAAAAATTTGATATCTCAAAAACTAATTACTTTCATTTCTGCTTTTTTCATCTGGATATATAGTCTGAGGGCATCATTCCCACAGTGGTTATGTAAAACTGCAAATGAATGCAGGATTATTTAAAATAATTGTTATAGTGGGGACAGCAATCCTAAACCTAAATCTGAGAATATTCAGAAAATGTTTTCTTCAAGTTTCATATAAAAATGTTAGTTTATGAGAATGCTTCAAAGAAGTTACATTACCTAAACCAGGAAACAGAGACTTCCTTTTAGACATGACAGAGGAGCTGCACCCATAAAATAGCAACAGTATGTTTTCCTACAAAAGACCTATATAATGACGTCATTGGCTGATATGCCAATGAGGGAAATCTCACAAAGACCTGCCACTAGGTAAAGAGCTACAGGCAACCAATGGCTGCTGAGAGAGGGAGAATCACTCTTCCCTAGGGATGACTCCACTGATAGATTATCTTATCCCAAGTAGTCAACCCTAGACATATCTACAAATGAACAACACGAAATGAACTCAGTAAGTGGTGCGGGGTGGGGATGTAGTGTGTGCAGATGTGGATGGGTGTCTGTGTTGTGTGTGTTTGTGTCGGGGGTATGCACTCTCACTTTCTCCTAAACATCCACTTACTACTTCAAACACTTGTAGCTTGGTGATCAGCCTTGCAAATTAAAGATGAAGGTGCTAGAAAAATGTGTTTGCAGTCATTTAAATTTGATTGTTTGGTGCTAGAAAAATGTGTTTGCAGTCATTTAAATTTGATTGTTTACTCTCTCTCTCTCTCTCTCTCTCTCTCTCTCTCTCTCTCTGTGTGTGTGTGTGTGTGTGTGTGTGTGTGTGTGTGTGTGTGTGTCTTTCTCAAGTGCTGTCTGCCTTTATTTTTATTTTTTTGTTTTTTTTTTTTTTTGAGACAAAGTCCCTCATTGACCTTAAGCTCACCAAGTATGGGCTTGCCAGAAAGCCCTGTCTCTACCTCCCCTGCTCTGAGATTGCAACTGTGTGGCATACTTCTGGGCTTAATAAAAAAAGAAAAAAAAATGCCACCAAAAATTAAAAAAACCAACCCCACTCCCCCACCCCCCCAAAAAAAATCAAAAAAAAAAACAACAACAACAAAAAAAAACAAAAACCTGGACTGTTGTGCTCAGTATCAGGACTTCCTGCCTCCATGTCAAGCACTCTATCAACTGATTATTTTGATAATTAGTTAGTATTAAATGGAAAATGATTGATTGTTCACCTATCAAGATTATTTTCTGAAAGTAGTATTTGCCCTTGGCTGAATACTATTGGTACTGACCCAATGATACCCAGAAACACCTCAGAGCTCCTGCTATAAAGAGGCTTACAGATACACGGAATAGAAGCAAGACCTTTCCCAGTTTACACTCAGGGGGAGAAGGGAAAGACATGGAGGCTGGCTGCTTGTGCAGAGTGCTGTGCAAACTAATAAAGCAGTCTGAGGAATGGTGGGGGGGGGGAGTTATTATAGAGAGGGTGCTGAGACAGATCACAGAAATAACTGAGAGAGAGGGTTCCTGGCGGTGAGACCAGGAATGCAAAGGCTTAGGCAAGGGCATGCCTGAAGAGTGTGAGACAAGCAAGAAGGTGTGTAACACCAGAAGAGAGGGCAAAGGAGGAAGTAATAGCAGAGTGGGATTATAATAACAATAATCCCACTTTTAATTTATATAATTACTACATAAATAATAATAGATTCTGGATGCACCATGAGAAACTTTGGGAGGGATTTAACAGGGAAGTGAAATTATTTGACTTCTACTCCTAAACATCACCCTGGCTGTCATGGGAAGAGAAAATGTAAAGGAAATGGGGTATCTGAGACAGAATTGGGGTTTCCCCTGTAACCAACATGGTGTTCACTTCTACGAGAGGTAGTAGTAGAGGGAGTGATCAAACCCAGTGCATATTTGGATGATAACCAAGACGTCAAACTTCAGCGAGACCAGTCCATTGTACATAAAAGAAAGCAACATCTCTCTGACTCCCGCCAGCTGTTTAAAATGGATGAAAACTAGGCATGCCCCAGGTTTCCCTATGATTTGCCTTGGTGAGTTCTACCACTCCACTCCCACTTAACACAGAGACATGAGGACAAGACAAGGAACCGCTGGGCTGTGGACAGACAGGCAGACACTCCTGTCCATCCCTCCAGCTCTGTGCTCTTGCCCTAAGTTTGTGGGTTGGAAGAGGCTGATCACATCTTATCACCTCTTTCTTTAGCTCAGGTTTTAGCTCAGAAATGGATATATTTGGGCATCAGACAGCTTTGCCTGAGGAGGACAATTACTTTAGAGTCTGAGGCATTTCTGGAGAGTGTAGGGTTGACAGAGGGGTTCCCATGGGGGAAAGAAGGCAAGAAAAGGAGTTGGGGAGTGTGTTCACAGTATGATAAATTAACAAATACTGAGGGTCTCTGTTTCTTCAGCCAATTCAGGGTCCTTCATTTGCTGAATGTTTGTGAATTATAACTGGACATGACTGTCTGGGCTTTATTTATTTTTTTATTTAAATAACATTTTTTTCATTTATTTTACATACCAACTACAATTTCCCCTCCCTCCTCTCCCCCCAGTCACTCCCCCCCCCCAATTCCCATCTACCCACCTCCCCTTCCACTCCTCCTCCATCGCCATTCAGAAAGGGGCAGGCCTCTCATGGGCTTGAGCAAAGCATGGCACATCAAGTTGAGGCAGGACCGAGCTCCTCCCCTTGCATCAAGGCTGGGCAAGGTAATCCAGCATGGGGAACAAGCTCCCAAAAGCCACCTAATCACCAGGGGCATGTCCTGATCTCACTGCTAGGAGCCTTACAAACAGACCAAGCTACACAACTGTCACACACATGCAGAGGGCCTAGGCTGGTCCCATGGAGGCTCCTAACTATTGGTCCAGAGTCCATGATCTCCCATGATCTCATGTCAGCTGTCTCTGTGGGTTCCCCTGTCACGACACCCCTGGCTTGTACAGTCCCTCCTCCCTTTCCTCAGCTAGACTCTCAGAGCTCAGCCCAGTGCTTGGCTGTGGATCTCTGCATCTTCTTCCATCAGTTATTGTATAGAGTATCTCTGATGACAATTAGGGTAGTCACCAATCTGATTACAACAGATGGATGCCAGTTCAGGCACCCTTTCCATTATGACTAGGAGTCTTAGCTGGAGTTATCCTTGTGAATTTCTGGGGTTTTTCCTGGCACCAGAATTCTCCCTAACCCCAAAATGTCCCCCCCCCATCAAGATGCCTCTTCCATTACTCTCCCTCTCTGTTCAGCCTCCAATCTACCTCCCCCACCCAGGCTGACCAACCCGCTCTACATTCATGGCATTTATGGCCTCTTTTAGAATTGGCCTTCATTTCCAGTAAAAAGAATTTATATTTTTCAATCCCCTTTACCCACTTCCACACACCTAAGAAACTAGATGGATTCAAGACTCCTTTAAGCTTCTTCTGGACTTGCCAAAATCATCACATTCACACTATCTGTTGCCTGATAAGGCCATTCCAACGTCCCCAACTGGTGGTGAAGATCCTTGGCCTTAGCTAACATTTTCCATTGACATTCTGCCCAGTTTGTGATGAGACCTAATGTAGGATGAATAGGTTTCCAAGTCATAAAAATCCACATCAGCAAGGTTTTTGTGGACCAGAGTCCAAGTCTTCCTCCACACTAACCTCACCATTTTTGTATCTAGTACTACTGTCATCAGTTCACATTTTGCTCCCATTAGGTGTCAGTACACAGAAAGATTCTAGTCTCAGAGAGTCGTTCCTCATTAGGCTGGCTGCAAAGACACTCTACCATTTTATCCTGCTATGTAGTCATGAGTGGCCCACATTTGAGATGTGCTCTTCTTCCCTTTGCCTGTCTGATACCAGAGGTATTTCAATGTCCAGCACCTGTAGGTTGAAGACCCATGCTGGTGTACTACTCTCATTGGGTAACTCAGTAATGGTCACCTAAAAATAATTCTAAAGGTGAAGGTTTATTCAATGCTAGAGACTACTGCTTGACCAGGATAATGAGATACAAAAGTAGATAATGAAAAATACAGATTACAATAGAGCACAGTAATGTCATACTAAACTATAATGTATATATTCCATTCTTTTGTATTCGTTCATGTGTGTATGTTCATTTGAGTGCAAATATGTTTATAACTATGTGCCTGTGTGATAACCAGAGATCAGCCTTGAGTGTCATTCCTCAGAAGCAATCTACCTTATTTTTTAAAGATGAGGTCTCTCATTGACCTGGCACCTACCAAATAGCACTGGAATTATAAGTGCGTGCCATTATGTCTGGCCTTTTTTTTTTAATGTAGGTTCTGGGAATCAAAGACAGGTCCTTGTGTTTTACCAACTGAGCTGTGTCACCAGCCCTACATTCGAACTTCTTGAGCCTCAATCACCTAAGACTATCCAGGATCAGCTTGACAAATGATTGTACAATGACTAAGTAGACTCAAGTAATCAAGATTTATCTTGTCTTCATTGGCACATGTAATGATTCAGGGATACCAGAGCTGATCAAGAAAAAAAAAATATCATCACAGGTCATTATTAATAATGACCTTTATTTGAATGTCACTATAATATATTTTCATATGTATGTGTGTGAGAATGGTACAAGAAATGCCTGTTACAGCATCATGTTTTCCAAACAATGATGCAAACCATTATCCAAATGGAAAAGATAAAACCAAATTCTGAAAATTACCAGGATATTTGTACAATGGCATGAAACAGCATTAAATAGTCTCTGGGCAGACAGTTCCAAAAATTACCAAAGCAGGTTTTATAACCCTATAGTTTATCTTATTTATGATTGGTAGATGTTGGGTATAGTAATTTAGAATATCTTTTTAAAAAAGAAAGGTTGTGAATTCCTAAAAATAGGTTTAATCTGACTTAATATTTTGGTTTTCTGAATAAGCAATAATTAACTATGGCTTTACCTAATAATACATCAATGGTACTCTGAAGATATAAACACTATAAAGCCAACATATGGAAGACATTTTTGAATTATGTAACACCTTTATTGGAAGCAAACTCATGGGTTGCTAGAGGAAAATAGCAAAAGTTTTTATCCTAAAAATAGGCAAAGAATGGCAGATACTATAAAAGGATAGAAGAAAAACCTGCCTCCCTCTGGGAAAAATAGAAAATCTTCCCAAGCACAGGACACATTGTTATCCTTAGGGAAAGATACATGGAGAAAATGTAGGAAACATCCTCCACCTCTGGAGGAAGAGCAGGCCACTATCCCCGTCTTAGGGTCCTACATCAATGCTCAGCAGAGGTCTACCACCACTAAGAGAACTTTCTTCCAAAGTTGACAGCTAACCCACAGAAACTTTTTACCATGGAAGGGAACAGATAGAAGCATTGTGAAATCCCCAAATCTGAGAATTTCATGCAGTAGGAAGGAGGCTAAAGCTGAGTAAGCGTGGACCAGGGCACAAAAAGCCACTCTAACTACCATGAGCCTAGAATGGGTGTCAAGCAAGAGGCGTGGACTTCGAGAAGAGTCATATTCCAGAGTTCAAACATGCAGGATCATTTATGACCTAAAGAAGGTGGAGGAGAAATATCTATAAAAGGACTCTGTTGTCCTACTATCTGTCCATAGATACAGGTGGTGTACCAAATGTGGTGATAACAGTAGAAAGTCACCAAGACGGCTTACATCCTGCTGGAGTAAGTCCATCCTCCACACCAACTGTCTGGCATATAAAAAGGCATAACGGCATGACTGTGTCTGGATGCGGACTCAGTTAACCTCAGTATGACATCATGTTTAGTATCCAATGAAAAACAATTCGTGAGATACAAAATAAAGCAAGGGAAGAGTACATAGATTCAAGAGCTACAGTAGTTAATATAACAGGACTCAGAGATGAATCAAATACTGGGATAATCCACAAGGGAATGTGACTATAATTAATATGCTAAAGCTGGTAACAGAAAAGACAGAAAACAAACAAATTACATAGGAAACTTCCATATGGAGACGAAAATTAATAAAATAAAACCATTACAAATACTCAGGCATATGGAATCAGTGATGCAGATATCTAGACAAGGGCATTTACATCAGCATGCATACGTTCAATTTGACATTATAAGAGAAGAGTGCCATGGTTCCTGTGTGAGATGTCATGAAAAATTTTGAAGTGTTCTGTATTTTCTAAACACTTTCAAAAGCCAAAAGGATTTGTTGATGGGTTACAAGCTAACTTATTAGTGGCAATAAAAGAATTGATAGATTAGAAAATAAGTCTGTGTGAGTTATTTTGTTAAAGATTCACACACAAAAAAACCTACCTCACAAAGGCTCTTGAATAATACATACTTTAATACACATTGGATGAAACCTGAAGGAAAAAAAGCTAATAAGGACAAGAAATATTTGAAGGACAATGACCATGAACTTTCTAAAAAGAAATATTTCAGAAGAAAGATCCTAGGTGCACAGAGAAAAACAAGCAGAATAAATGCCAAAAATAATATAGCTACTAAAAATGAAATATCAATGTAAGATTTGCAAAACAAAGTTAAACATATTACATAAAGAGGAACAAAATGTAGCAGCAGTAAACTACGTAACTCAGAAAGTAGTGAAATGACATGTTATAATAATAAAAAAAAGGGCAACCTAGAATTTGTCCCATCAAACATGTCCCTTGAAAGTGCAGATAAAGCATAAAACTCTTTTAATCAAGCAAGAAAGATTCTTTTTTTCCAGAATATCTGAGCCACACAAAATGTTTAAAAAAATTCCTCAGTAAGAAGAAGCCACAATCTGAGCACAGTGTCTTAGAAATGTTTGTCACTTTGGCGTAAGCAATGGGAAAATTAGCTGAACACAAAAACTCATATGCAAATTAAAGGAAAATAACTGAGAGCTGAGAGCGTTTGTGGTATATGAAGTATCTGAGTTGATATCAGTGGATTTTAAATTACTGACAGCAATTAATACGTTGACAATTAATAAAAGAACAAGTATATACCAGTGTTCTATCTGATTTTGTTGTTGCTGTTGTTGTTGCTGTAATAAACATGGCCAAAAGCAACCTGAAGAAGAAACTGATTGTAGTCCGTCATTGAGGGAAGGCAGGAACTAAAGCAGACATCATGGAGAAATGCTACTTACTGGCTTGTTTCTTGCTTACTCAGCCACCTTTTTTATACAGTCCAAGCCCATTTGCCTAGAAATGGCACTGCTCACAGTGGGCCAGGCCTACCTACAGCAATTAGTCAACCTGAAGATGCTCCACAGACAGGCCCACATGCCAATCTGATTAAGGCAGTTCCTCAACTGAGGTTCTCTTTTCCCACATGCAAAGATCAGTAATCTCAACCAGAAACTAATTCATGAATTTAAAATGGCTATTCTTCCTAGAAGCATAAATGGTTGTCAAGTATAACAATGGCACAGCATTTTAAATTTTCAAATGGGCCCTTGAAAATTAAAACGACAACTCTGTATAAATAGGAATTTTCATGAGTCTTCTTAAAAATTATAGCAGACATGGTTTTTAGAAGTGTAATTTTTCAGTACATACTAAAAGTAACTTGTCATTATGTGTCAAGCACTCTTTGAAGCTACTGTATATATTAGTTCACTTTATCCCCCTAACAATTGTGACACAGGGACTGCTACAAATGCTAGATACACATGGAAAATTGATCACATTTACAAGCAAAATTACTACTAAGGGATGGAACTAAGATCCTCACTAAAATAGCCAGTTTCCATAGTCCAGGTTCAAAAAGCCTACCCTGCTATCAAGACAAAAGATTTTAAAATAGATCTAATGCAGATGCAAATTCATATTAAAAGTAGATGCTAAGAAGTAATCATGAGTGTCCATAAGATTTCATCTCCTAAGTATCCTAGCAACTTGCACATCACAGTAGGAAACAGAAAACACTCAACTAATAGAAAAATATTTATATTTAATACCAAGTCAACTAGCAATATGTTAGGAAGTAATAAGAAGTTATAGAAAATATGTAATTATATAGAAATGCATAATGTATATTATTTAGTAAAAGAGAGTTTAAAAGGACTATACAATATAGTATTGTTAAAAATACAGACTCATAAATGCCAAAGTAATGACAATTTGATTGAAGACCATTCAGTTTACTTTTTATCTGCATTTCTACTTCTTTGATATCACTTTAAAAGGAAATTTTTCCAAGACAGAAGAAAATATGTATGAATATATTTCATCTCTTTACATTTTATTCTTTATTCTTTAGAAAGACTGAAAAAATTCAAGATTCTATTCTTATATTTATATAAGCAAAATTTTAAAAAGTTGAATGCTGAATTACTAAGGTTAAATATAAGTAAAATTGGAAAATTAAATTATTCTCATCATATATTATTCAAAATAATATCATTAATATAATCATTCTAATTATGTTGTTCAAAATGCTTAAAATCCTAAACATTAATTTTGCTAGGCATGGTGGTTTGAATGAAAATGGCCCCCAAAGGGAGTAGCCTTGTTGGAGTAGGTGTGGTCTTGTTGGAGGAAGCCACTCTGGGGGCAGGCTTTGAGGTCTCTTTCCTCAATCTTCACTCAGTGTGACAGTCAGTCGACTTCCTGCTGCCTTCTGGTCAAGATTAGCCAGCACCACATCTGACTTCATGCCGCCATGCTCCCTGTCATGATGATAATGGACTGGACCTCTGAAACGGTAAGCCACCTCCTCAGTTAAATGTTTTCTTTGTAAGAGTTGCTGTGGTCATGGTGTCTCTTCACAGCAATAAAAACCATAACTATGAGTGGGTACATACCATGTTTGTCTTTCTGAGTCTGGGTTACCTCATGCAGGAGGATTTTTTCTAGATCTATCCATTTGCCTGCAAACCTCATGATGTCATTGTTTTTCTCTGCTGAGTAGTATTCCATTGTGTATATGTACCACAGTTTATTTATCCATTCTTCGGTTGAAGGGCATCTAGGTTGTTTCCAGGTTCTGGCTATTACAAATAATGCTGATATGAACATAGCTGAGCAAGTGCCCTTGTGGTATGATTGAGTATTCCTTGGGTATATGCCCAAGAGTGGTATAGCTGGATCTTGGGGGAGATTGATTCCCAATTTTCTAAGAAAGCGCCATATTGATTTCCAAAGTGGCTGTACAAGCTTGCATTCCCACCAGCAGTGGAGGAGAGTTCCCCTAGCTCCACATCCTCTCCAGCACAAGGTGTCCTCAGTGTTTTTGATCTTAGCCATTCTGACTGGTGTAAGGTGGTATCTCAGAGTTGTTTTGATTTGCATTTCCCTAATGATTAGGGATGTTGAGCAATTCCTTAAATGTCTTTCAGCCATGTGTGTTTCCTCTGCTGAGAATTCTCTGTTTAGTTCTATAGCTCATTTCTTAATTGGACTGTTGGGCATTTTGATGTCTAATTTCTTGAGTTCCTTGTATATTCTGGATATCAGTCCTCTCATAGGAGAATACTAGTTGTGGAACAAGGATGACTGGATGGCTACTCACAACACCAGGGAGGCTACCTGGAAAACACGATCCCAAGAAAGATCACCCAATGACGGAGAAATGGATGAGATCTACATGAACAGTCTGGACGTGAGTGGGGATAATGAGGGGCGAGGGGTGAGGAAAAGAGAACTTGGGGGAGCGGGAGATCCCAACTGGATCAAGAACAGAGAGGGAACACAAGGAATGTTCATGGTAAATGAAGACCACATGAGAATAGGAAGAAGCAAAGTGCTAGAGAGGCCCACAGAAACCCACAAAGATGCCCCCACAATAGACTGCTGGCAATAGTCGAGAAATAGCCCGAACTGACCTACCCTGGTGATAGGATGGCCAAACACCCTAATTGTCGTGCTAGAAACCCCATCCAGTGACTGAGGGAACTGGATGCAGATATCCAAGGTCAGGCCCCGGGTGGAGCTCCGGGAGTCCAATTGGCAAGAAGGAGGATGGTTTATGTGAGCAAAAGTTGTTGGGACCAGGGATGGATGGAATACAGGGACGAGTGGCCAAACGAATGGAAACACATGAACTGTGAACCAATGGCTGAGGGGCCCCCAACTGGATCAGGCCCTCTGAATGGGTGAGACAGTTGATTGGCTTGATCTGTTTGGGAGGCATCCAGGCAGTTGGACCGGGTCCTGTGCTCAGTGCATGAATTGGCTGTTTGAAACCTGGGGCTTAGCAGAGACGCTTGGCTCAGCCTGGGAGGAGGGGACTAGACCTGCCTGGACTGAGTCCACCAGGTTGATCTCAATCCTCGGGGGAGTCTTTGCCCTGGAGGAGATGGAAATGGGGGGTGGGCTGGGGGGAGGGGGGCGGGACAGGAGGGGGGAGAACGGGGGAATCTATGGCTGATATGTAAAGTTGAATTATATTGTAAAATAAAATAAAATAAAATAACCCTAACTAAAACACTAGGATATCTTAATAATGAAATCATTATGAATGCCTGTATTAGAATACTAACATTACAATAAATTAATCAGGAAAGGAAACAACAGACAGATTTCAACCAAGTGATATTAAAGAAATTGGGCTAAGACTCAAAAGAGATAAACAAATGAAAATAACCAAAGGCCCATTTATAAGCATATTCAGAGTCAATAGTAATCATAATAATTCTTATGAGTTAGATGAGCTATATGTTACTGCTGGGTTAAAAAAAATGTTCTGTTTGGGAACTTTTATAGCATATGATGTGATCATGCATTTCAATGTGGGAGCGGGAACGTGGTGGGATAAGCCCCCTCTGCTCATTCCACCATGAAGACCACTCCTCATGTCCACTGCTAGTTTTCTACTTCAAAGGCCCAGTTTCTATGATCTGGATAAATTTAATAGTTTTCTACTAGAATTCTGCTCTTATTCCTTGGTCCTTAAATTTTCTTCTCTATTCAAAAACTGGAATATGTTACCCTTATTCTCAGAACTAGCCAGGAATCTCAAATGGCACCTTCAAATAAAATGTAAGTCATAAGGGATGGAGAGATAGCATATAAAGTACTTTCTGCACATGTCTGAGCATCTGGGTTCTGCTCTCCAGGACCTAAATAAAAAAAAATCACACATGGTGGGGTGTTAGTTTGCAACCCCATCATTAGATCTATGGAGACCCTGGGACTTGTTGACTAAACAGTTTGGGCCAGTGGTGAGCTCAGTGTAACATCCTGTCTCAGAAATAATTTGTGGGCAATAAAGATACCTCACATCCACCTTTGGCTTCTACGTGTACACATAAAGGCATACACATTCCCACACACATGCACATACATGTATACATTACACACACATGCACAAATATAAGCTATCATATTACTAGTATTGTTTCCTTGATTAGATGTATTCAAGCCTGAAACATAGTTTAGGGGGAAGGAAATTATTTACTTATTTGTTGAAATTACAAGCAAACCTATTATTCCTGTATCTAGCATAAATCAGACAGAAACAATGGCTTTAGCGGTGTTTTTCACAGTTA
>CABHPP010148417.1:20000-44618 GCA_902168425.1 Peromyscus attwateri
GAGCAAATGCCAAACTTGGACAAGAACAGCGCTTCATCTTCACATGCAAGCCAAGCCTGGATTTGAGAGACTATTAGTCACTGACTCTTGAGACGCCCGGCATGACATGAGCCTCTCTTGTATGAATATCATGAAATCTCAGGCAAGCTGCAGAGCAGTATGAAGATGGGAATAAGGACAAGTAGCTTTGCAAGTTTATCAAGACAGTGAGTTTATAGAAATATCTGTATACAGTAAAACCCACAGAGAACCCCGGAGGAATCTTCCAAAGTAATCTCTATTGTCTTTCTCTTAGTTATTTCTAACAAGAACGCTTAGTACTAAGAGTTTCTACACACCAGAGTCCTGCTCTTATGCCCTCTCTTCCCTCCACACACCAGCTACTCTTCCACTGGGGTCAGTGTCGTTCAGCCTTCTAAGCAACATTGGTACTTGGCCACTTGAAGCACTCTGTTCCTCTTCCCATTGAACCTTTCACATTTCTGTCACATGTCAATCCTCCTCATGTGCTCCAATCTAACCAAACAGGCCAGCTTTCCCCATGTCTCTCCTTACACATTCAGATCTTCAAATCTTCCTTTCTATCATCTCCTATTACTTTGTCTTTCTGAATCTCATTGGCCTCCCATGTTTTCAGAAGTCTAGAGTACTTATTTCAGTGTGTGCGGTCATTAGTGATAGGCTACTCTTAATATCTCTTTTGCTGTGACCTTGTATACATTAAAAATGAACTAACCTGAATTGTTATCCTTAATAGCCTTCAAATATTTTAATGCTGTGGATGGGGATATAGTTCAGTTGGTAGAGTGTTTGCCTTGTGTGCATGAGGCCCTGGGTTCAATTGCTTAGCACTGTAAATAAATAAATAAATAATAAACATACCTGCATTTTACTAACATTCTGTATGCAAGAAGGACAGTAGTAGATAAAGGTTGCTTAATACAAGATTACATTTTAGAATCTCACATGATAATAGATCCATAAAGGTTTTTCTGTTACAACACATATGATCTTGTCATCTATTTCAAGAAGTTGTGAATATGATCCCAGAAGAATTCTAGTAAGATGAAAGTTAACAGTACTATATGTAATATAAATAGAAAGATCAAATTGTAAGCCCCTTAAAGTCAAGTCTTCCAAGTCACATTAAAATCAATTGTCAATATCAGGAAAAAGGGGAATGAAAATTAAAATACAATTTTTCATCACAATTATTATCAACAAAGAATAACGGTTAATGATATAAAGATAAACAGAAATCTGAGGAAAGGTGGTCATATGAACCAGGATTTTAAGATAATGGAAAGAAAAAGTCTAAAGAGAAAGACAACAAAGGATATAATGAAGTTCTGACAATTTTTTTGTAGCTGTGAAAAACCACCTAAAAAAAAAAAAACAACTTAAATGAGGAAGGACTTATTTTGGCTCAGAATTTCAGAGGTGTCACTCCAGAGTCACTCTGGTGACAGGGAGTTGTGCTATGATAGCCCTTGGTGGTGGAGTCTGTGTGGGAGAACTAAGCTGTTCACCTCATGGCAGCCACAAAACAAAGAGGGAGGCTCCTGGCACAAGATCTGCTCTTCAGAGACATGTCCCTACTAACCCACTTCTTCCAACTAGGCCATACCATCTGCTAACGGCTTGCTCAGCTGTGAACTTACCAATGGACTATCTACATGTGAGTCAGCGTCTTTATGACATAATCACCTAGCAACAAGCTGCCAAGCGCTGACATATGGGCCTTCAAGAAAATGTTTAGATTCCAACCGTGACAGAGACTGTTGGCAGGGAGGCAGGGAACGGTGTGGGTGAGCTTCAGTGTAAACTAAGATTATCACAAGGACATGGGAGGCATACAGAAGAGAGGCTGGAGATGGCTTTATTCCATTCCTCCTAAGTCAGTCTGGAAATGGATGAAGGTCTACCTGCCACCTGCTACTGAGAAGCAGAAGATGAATGAGGCTACTCTGAGAACTCTTCATGCCAGAAGAACGCAGGAAGACAGATAATGCCTTTGAAAATATCAAAAAAAAAAATCTGAACTATTCCACTGACATCAGATGAAAGAGATCAGCTTTAGAATATCTACTGCCATCTGTACGATGCCAGTTACAAGAGCAGCTGTACCTGCACCCATAATCCTTCTTTACTGGTTGATTAGAGCGAGGAGGAGCCTAAGGGTTTGGAATCAGAACAGACAGTCCAACCAGAAGTTTCCAGAAACTAAACTTCCCCTCAGCAGGAGGTAGCACATTCCACTACATCCAAAGCTGGACTGAACTCAATCCATAAAGCGAGTGGGGTCCATTTGGTTATGAGGAGAACAAGACATTAGAGTGGAGGTACTTTGATATTCAACTGTTGACATTTAGTATATAATCGGTTCTTATTTTCTAGCTGTCAAGCTTACGAAGTTTTTGGTTCCAAACAATGGGTATTTGATGTTAAGACACGGCATAAATAGAATTTGATTGGTCCATCTTACAAATCCAAATTTACACTGTATAATTGGTTAATGGGTTTAAAATTTAAAATCTTACTAGGTTCAGACTTTAAAAGGCTTTGAGATATGTTCAGAGAAGGTCTAATTTATTAGATAGATTACAGAGCCTCAAGCTTTCGAGAAATTTCCCAGAGAACTAAAATACATGACAAACACAGTGTAAAATTTTTTTGAAAACTTTGAGTTTATAAATGGCACCCAAAATTATTTAGCTGCTGCTTCAGTAGTTTCTGAAGTTGACTGAATAGAAATAGTGGAATAGTGATATCATCCAAATCTTGACAAAGGAAGCTGTGAGCCTGGTTCCTACTTCCTGCTACAGAGGCACTGGCTGGACAAATGAGACCAGGTTCCTTTGGGAAAACCAGTCCAGCTAAACCAGTTCCTGAAGGGCACACCCACAGGACCCACTTCATTGACACTGGCAGGAAGTTTCATGGCATTCACTGTGACAATGCCCACCCTGCCACCAAACAAGGGTTTGGCAGCTCCCAACTCTTAAAAGGTAGCCCCTGAATGAATTATGCAGCTTGTTGTGTGGCTTCTCTAGGGCTTAGCTTCTATCTGTCCTGCATCTAAGAGCTGGCAAGAAAGAACTTCAGGCTGTGGGAGCTATCCACAAAGACAGTTATCTGGATTAGTTCACATGCAATGCTCATTTCTGAGTCCCTCTCTGTAGCTAGAGTTTTTCTCTCCGGGTCCCACCAAGCCCTGGCAGTCCCGTAGCCTACTTATAAAATAAACATACAGATGCTTATATTATTTAAACTGCTTGGCCATTAGCTCAGGCCTACCACTGTCTAGCTCTTACTCTTATACTCAGCCCATATCTGTTCATCTATATGTCGCCACATGTTCCGTGGCTTTACCTGCTGCCTTTACATGATGCTCCCTGGACGGCAGGCTGGCGTCTCCTCATCTCTGCCTTCCTGTTCTCTCAATTCTCCTCTCTGCTAGTCCCGCCTATACTTCCTGCCTGACTACTGGCCAATCAGTGTTTTATTTATCAATCAATCATCTATAGCACTTCCCCTTTTTCTTTTTTTTCAAAAAGGAAGGTTTTAACTTTAATATAGTAAAATTACATATAACAAAACAATTATCAAGCAAGAATTACAGTTACAATATTAAAGAAGATATCCTATCTATCTTATATTTGTGAGTCTAAGGTTTTATATCTAACTTATCTTTTATCATAACTGAAGAAATTATAACTATCTAGTCTTCAACTACATCAAAGACCCCAGAAGGATATACTATTACCTGAGAAATGGGAGAAGGATGAAAGCAAACTTTCAGGAGTCTTGCAGGGTAGACAGAGACAGTTGGTAGCCTGGACAGTCACCTAATGTTCCTTTGTAAAGTTGGGGCATCTGTCTTCAGCCCACAGGCCTAGTGTTTCTCAGTCATTTCTCTCTATGTCCTGTAGAATGTCTGGCAGTTTCCTCTGCGAAACAGGAACCTGAAGGACCATTTTGCCAAGCAAAGTTTAGTGGTCACCTTCCTATGGGTCCTGCATGTCCAGTTGATCAAGTAGTCCAGGCAAGAACAATTTCTTACCCAAATGGCTATTTTTGCCAAGGTGAAGATAAACTCCATATGGAGTATCTTCGATGCCCATCCTCCTCTCTGAAGTAAATCGGTGCTGCCAGGAGCAGACATGTCTCATTGTCCAAAAAGTCTAAATTTTTAAAACATTTTAAATGCCATATTCTGTAGGTTTTTGAAGTGTTTGAAGATTACCTACCTAACTGAATTGTATCTATGTATACCTAGAAAACAACATGACTAGAAGTTAGACTATAATAGAAGACTAATTATTAATCTGTATTTTTAATTATTCATTACAATATAAATGAGTTACATAAACATAATACCTCAAACAAGAATAGAAATATATATACAGTATAATAAAATCAACTCTAAATTTGAATCAGTAAACTAAAATCTATACCAATGTAAAACATTTCAAACAAGTCATTGCTCTTTAAAAGTAGGTTCAATAATCTACCCTTTTATCCTATCATTATCTATGCTATCCCCTTTTTTTCTTAAAGAGATTGTATTTATAAAAATATTGGTTTTTCTCTGTCCCACACCAGAGGGCTCTTCTGACATGGGACAAAAGAATCTCTCAACTTTTTTTTTTTTTTTTTTTTTTTTTTAGCAATATGTTTGGGTTTAGAGAAGGAGTGAGTCAATTCCATCTCCATAGCCAGCTTGGTATATTTGGGAATTCGGGTGTAGCTTCTCCACCCACCTCAGCTTCCTAACATGGTGGTGGTACATTTACCACTAGCTCTGGGAGCCATCAACTCTTAGAAACAGTGGGTCTGTGCTTCTATCAAAGCAGTGTGTAGCCCAGAAACCTTTTTTTTTAACTAAAAAAAAAAAACTATATCCAACACACAGCATAGTGTGCAGCTTGGAGATACCTCTGTCTCCACGCACACTACAAACCCGCCATGGAGCAGCTCAAACACACAGGCTGCCGCTAACTTGAGAGAGACAACTAGGAAGCTGTTTTTAGCTCCATTTTAGAATCTTTTTTCTCAGGTTTTAGGTGGAAACTCTTGGCAACCCATTGGGCACCATTTGTAGCTAGAGTTTTTCTCTCTGGGTCCCGCCAAGCCCCGACATTCCCATAGCCCACTTATAAAATAAACATACAGATGCTTATATTATTTAAACTGCTTGGCCATTAGCTCAGGCCTATCATTGTCTAGCTCTTACTCTTATACTCAGCCCATATCTGTTCATCTATATGTCACCACATGTTCCGTGGCTTTACCTGCTGCCTTTACATGATGCTCCCTGGATGGCAGGCTGGCATCTCCTCCTCTCCGCCCTCCTGTTCTCTCAATTCTCCTCTCTGCTAGTCCCGCCTATACTTCCTGCCTGACTACTGGCCAATCAGTGTTTTATTTATCAATCAATCATCCACAGCACCTCTCACCATCCCAATGTGGACTACACAAGAAGCCTATCCTAAGTTTTCTGCTTCTTGCTGAGATGGATAGAGAAGAAGCATGGATTTAATGTTCTACTCATTTTTCAAGGTTAGACAAAGAATCTCTTAATTTTTATTTTATGTTTATGGATGTTTTGCCTGCATAATATATCTGTGAACTACATATATTTTGTGTGTATGGGTGCTTTGCCTGCCTGCCTCTATGTGTGTATGTGTGTGCGCGTGTGCACGTGTGTGTGTGTGTGTGTGTGTGTGTGTGTGTGTGTGTGTGTGTGAGAATGACATATGTGCAGTGCCCACACAGGCCAGATGAGGGAAGTTGGATCCCCTGGAACTCAAGGGTCAGAGGTTGTGATCTGCCATGTAGGTACTGGGAATTGAATCCAGCTCTTTTGCAAAAGCAGCCAGTGCTCTTATCTACTGAGTAATTTCTTGAGTCCCAAGGAACCTATTTCTATCTTGCCTATCTTAGAGGGTTGGTGGAACCTGGTATATTCCATATACTGGGAGACCACTATAAATAAAAGAGATCTGTATAGTTTGCTGCTGTTTCTAGGGAGATGTCATACAGCAAATAAGAGACACAGTGGATGGCATAATATTTCTATATGTTCAGCCTTTATTGGGTTCAGCTACTCAAAGGGATTATTCTGACTCATATAACTTAGAGAACTGATAAGACTTAGTATACTTTATAATCCTGTGAGCTTACAGAATCAATGAAAACAGCCTGTTTTTATACGAACTGCTTGCCATTGTCAGAAACCAGGGGAAATAAAGGATTGCGAATGTTCAAAAAAAGGAGTGAGTGTATCTCATAAACTTGATGCTTAAACTCACAAGGCTAGAGAAAATGCATTCACTCAGAAGATTTGAGAAAATACCCCCATTGTTGTCAGGCTGACAGGTGATGGTCTTTCCTTGGATGAAGCCAGTATATAAACACAGGGAGAGATATTGTGTTTTCAATTGTGTTCATCCCAACACAAAGCTTCAAGGCAAACAAAGATAAAGGAGATAGTCCATTCAAAAGAACAAAAGTAAATCAGCAAAATCAACCCTAAAGAAACAGAAATATATGAGTTACCTGATGAAGGATGCGATTTAACCATCATGAACATGCTTAGCAAAATAATGAATGAAATAAGAATACAAACAATGATTTGAAAAATATGAAGAGAAGCAAATTTTGGAGCCAAAGAACATAACAACTGAATGAAAATTCTTGAAAAGAGTTTACTGGAAAACTTGGTCAAGCAAAGGAAAGAATCAAAAGCTTGAAAATACAACATGTGTTCATTGTTCACCAGAGTAGTCAAAGAAAAAGACAGAATCAAGAAAGCAAAAGAACGGGGCTGAATATCATTAAATGGTACAATGCAAGCATATGATGACCTAAAAAGAAGAGAGAAAGAAAAGGACAGAAGGTTTATTTAAAGGGAAAATGTCCCTAACTTAACAAAATCTATAAGGGAGTGGACATTTTACAGACAAGAAATCCAAATACCTTCAACAAGGTTCAAGCGAGAGTCTACAATAACACATGTTGTAATAAAATTGCCTAAAAGGAAGAAAGGAAGGAAGAAAGGATCTGAAAATGGTAAAAGGGTTTGGGGTATGTGGAAGATCTATGTAAAAATGTCAGTTCATTTTCTCAGCAGCAACACTGCAGAAAGGAATGAGGTGACAAATTCAAAATACTGGCAGTTCATGTCTATAACCCTGCACTGGGGATGCCAAGCAGGAGGATTGCTGTGCATTCAAACTCAGCCTGGATTACACAGTGAGTTCCAGGACACCCTGGAGTACAGAGTGAGATCCTGTCTCAAAACAAATTGATAAAAGGAAAAAAAAATGCTGACACAGACTAATATACCCAGCAAAACTATCCATCAACAATAAGGAATGACAAAATTCCCAGATAAATACAAGCTAACAAGTTTATTGCTAAATGGACCCATCTTTCACATGAAGGAAGCCTTGCAGTCTGAAACAAAAGGATGTTAATTAGTAGGAAAAGAGCAAATAAAAGTATAAAGTTAGTCAATAAAGATAAATACAGAGATAAATGCAGAATGCTATATAGCATGGTAGCAATGATGTGTAAATCAACTTTAATTCTAGTATTGGATTAAAAGTATAAAATATTTTAAATTGATATGAAATACAAGTATGTAATTTTTGACGGGTAATAACATAAAGTGGAGAAATGGGGAAAAAGGCAGAAAAAATGTGTTTAAATTAAGCTGTTACTAGCTTAAAATACATCATTATATTTTATATTAGTTTCATAATAACCATACAAAAACATATAGAAAATGCACAAAAGAAAATGGGGAAAGTATCAAAGGATGTCATCACACACACACACACACACACACACACACACACACACACACACCATTGAAATAAAAAAAAAAGATAGTAAGAGATGAAAAGAAAAAACAGCTGTAAGAAAGACGCGAGCAGAGAGAGGCTTGGTCCTGCCTCAATCGAATGTACCAGGCTTAGCTGTCCCCCCATGGGAGAACTTACCCTGTTGGAGGAGGGGACGAGGGGTGGGTTGGAAGGGGAAGTGGGTGGAGGAGGGAAGTGGGAAGAGGGATGAGAGGGGAATCTGTGGTTGGTATGTAAAATGAATAAAAAAATTAAAAAGTACTTCATCTATATAACAGTAATTATTTTAATATAAATAAATTCAATTCCTAGGTTAAAATAGAGTGATTTAGCCAGGCGGTGGTGGCGCATGCCTTTAATTCCAGCACTGGTCTACAGAGCAAGATCCAGGAAAGGCACCGAAACAACACAGAAAAACCTGTCTCAAAAAAAAAAAATAGAGTGATTCAATAGCTTAAAAAGAAGATCTAACTATGGATATAAAAGTCTGACTTTATTGTTAAGGGCACTCCCTTCGGCTATGTCAATCACTTCTCTTGTTGCTGACAAAACACCTCACAAAAGCATCTTAAGGAAGGAGCCAATCACAGTGGAGAAGCCATGGCAGCACAAGTATGATGTAGTTGGTCACACTGTGTTCAGTTATGAAGCAGGATGATATGGATGCTGGTGCTTTGCTTAATTCCTACACTTTATTCAAGTTGGGAGCCCAGTCCATAGAATGGTACCACCTACATTTAGAGTGAGTCTCCTTCCTCAGTTAAACTTTTAGGGAAACAGCCTCACAGTCATGCTAAGAGGTATGTATCCATGGTGACTCTAAATCCAGTCAAGTTGACAGCAAAAGCAGGCTCCATTTCTACAGCATATACTTTTGCATCTCTTTACTTCAGCCTATGGACTTGTTACATTTATTGGTGCTGTGGAAAAGTACCTCACAAAAGGAAACTTGTGTTAATTTAAGGCTCACCGTGTTCCAGGCACATCCACTCATGGTGGAGAAGACAGGTGGACAGGCGCTTAAGGTAGCTAGTCACATCGTGTCCACAGTTGGAGGGTGCAGAGAGATGAGTACTCAGCTCACTGTCTCCTTTTAACTCAGTCCTGGGACCGAAGCCTGCAGGATGCAGCTGCCCGCAGTTAGACTGATTCTTTCTATCTGAGGTCATTCTCACTGGAAATGTCCTCAAAGACAAGCCCAGAGATACTTCTCCTAGGTGATTATGAGTCCTATCAAGGTGACTGTGAAAACAAGCCATCATGGCACATGTGTGCCACTGACTCTAAGGTCAGGCTTTTATATTCATAGTTAGATCTTATTTTTAAGCTATTAAATCACTCTATTTTAACTGAGAAATTTAATTAATTTATATTAAAATACAAAAGGCAAGTACGTAGATTATGTTGTGATGATTGTTTTAATTTACTTAGGAAGATAGAAATGAGTGAATGTACCCAGCATTAGAGAACTGAATCATACAAAATATGCATGACTAGAACTACGTGAGAACTAATAACAGTAGATTTCAAAATCCCACTTTCAATAATAGAAACAGCATCCAGACAGATGATTAGCAAAATAGGATTGTAATGGCACTAAAGACCAAACAGACTTAACAGACATACAGAGAATTCCAGCAAACAGCAGCAAAATATAAACTCTTAAGTATACTCAGAACGTTCTTCACAATAGATCACAAATTAGTTCCCAAAACAAGTCTTAAATTCAAGATTGAAATCAGACCAAGTATCTGTCTCACACTCAGTGGAATGGGACTAGAAATCAATAGCAGAGGGAACCATGGAAAAGTCTCAAGTGTGTGAGAATTAAACAAGACACTCTTGAACAACTAGTAGGTTAGAGAAGAAATCAAAGGGACATTAGAAAATACGTTGAGACAGCTGTAGTAAGAACACAACATACCAAGCGTAGAGAATGCAGCAAAGAGGAGCATGATAAGGAAGTTTCAAGTGGTAAATGCCTACATAAGAAAAGACAGATTTCAAATAAAGATCCTAAATCTCACCTCAAGGAACTAGAAAAAGTAGAGCCAATGAGTTAGCAAAAATAAGGAAATAACAAAGACTAGAATGGAAATAAATGATGGAGATGGAAAGTAGGAAAAAGATCAAACTAAACTATTGTTTAAAAAGACAAAATTTGGCAAAACCTTAGTGATGGTAACTAGGGCTCAAATAAAACTAAACAGAAAAAATTCAAATAAATAAAACAAATGAAGAGGGATGTTGTAAGCAAGGCAATAGAAATATAAAGGATTATAAGAAATATTGTGAAAATTTGGTTCTGCGGAGATTAACAACCTTAGTTCCATCCACAGGACCCACACGGTGGAAGGAAAGAACCAGCTCTCATAATTGTTCTCTATTACACCCTCACTGTGGACTACACACACACACACACACACACACACACACACACACACACACCGCATAAATAAACAAAGCAGTTACAACATTTTAAAGATTATACCACAACAAATTAAATAACCTAGGAGGAATGGAGTAGATATTTCCCTAGACAGGTAAAAAATACTAAGGCATAATTGTGAAGAAAGAACTCACATAAGTGATAAAGAGAATGGATTGATAATAATAAATAAATAAAGCCTCCCAAGCATGTACAATCTGTGAACGTATGACTTACCTGAGAAATTCTACCAAACCTATAAGACTTTACAGTGATCTTTCTCAAGCTCTTCCAAAACATTGAAGAGTAAGAGGACACCTGCAAACTTGGTTTATGAAAACAGATACCAAAGCAGGACTGAAGCCAGACAAAGGTACCATAAGAAAACTAAATTGAAGGTTTATTCATATCATTATCTCTGATGAATACAGATGCAAAGCTACTCAACAACAGCAAACCACATTCAACAGGATAGTAAAACACTGTCAACCCTAGTCAAGTGGAATTTATCTCTGAAGCTCAAGGCTGCTTCAGTGTACAAGTCCAATAAAAGTGATAAAAACATAGCGGGGTTCAAATGTATCACTTGATCCTTTCAATAGACATTTAAAAATTCAGTGCGTTTTCATTATAGATAAAAACTCAAGGAAACAAGGTATTAAAGGAAATTCTTTCTGAATGGTAAAGGCCATGTCTGGAAAGTTCATAACTAACAAACACAATAGGAAGAAAACTGAAAACTCCCTCAAAGATTAGGAGCATAGTAAGGCATCACATTGTACACAGTTATTCACCATAGATAGGAGTCCTAGGTAGGACAATTTGGCAAGAAAAGGAAATGAAAAGGCATTAAGAAGTAATATTGTGCTCATATAAATTATCTTCCATATTGAAGTCATTAAAATTTTTCTCTCTGTGTCTGTCTGTCTGTCCTCTCTCCCTCTCTCCCTCCCCCCCCCCCCCCCCCCCCCCCCCCCCCCTCTCTCTCCCTCTCTCTCTCTCTCTCTCTCTCTCTCTCTCTCTCTGTGTGTCTCTCTTCTCCCCTCCCCTTTCTCTCTTCTTGAATAAACATCTCTCCAAATAAAACATACAAATGGACAATAGGTATACCAAAAGGATGCATTAGTCATCAGAGAACTACAAATTTAAAACCACAATGAATATCACCTCACATCTGCTAGGATGGCTGTTGTAAACACAGCAAGGAAACAAATCAGCTAAGATGGCAGAAAAAAATTGAAATGCTTCTACAACTCTGTTAGTCAGGATGTGAGGTAGTAAAGCGACTACAGAAAACACAAGGAGGCCTCCCGAAATTTGAAGCCAGAACCAACCACTATTGAACTCCCAATTCTGAGGCTTTATCTGAAAGAGTTTAAAAACAATGTGTAAATGAAATAGTTACACTCCCCTCGTCAACACAGCATTTTCCACTATCCAGAAAGGCAAGGGACTGCTCAACTTCGAGAAATGAGTCCTGAAAAATTCTATATGATGAACCTTCTGGACATTGTACTAAGTGAAGGTCACCAGTCACATGGGACAAATACCACGTCTTCTCATTTCCTTGAAAAAATCTACAGTAATCAAATTCATCAAAACTGAACAGCAAACCATGGCTTCAAAAAATGGGAAATTGATGTCCAATGAGTGTATGGTTTTGAAATTGCAAAAAAAAAAAAAAAGTCCTAGAGCTACGCTGTGCGAGATGGTGCATATAGCTGAGAATATACTATATCTTTAATAATTTGTTTAAGGTATATTTCACATTCTGTGCTTTCCCCAAAACTTACAAAGAGAGTAATAAGATAAAAATGAATTAAGATCAATAGTAAAATAGATACATAAGCTACATTTCAAAGCTTAGGGAGGGCCGGTGAGATGACTCAGACACAGGTTTCCTAATGCAACAGCTCCATACATGCTCAAAGGGGAAACTCAAAAGAGTCTATTAATAATTTATAAACAACTCCATGGTAACCATATATTTCTTTACTTTCTCTCTTTTCTTCATTCCTAGCTTCCTTTGTCACTGATCAAACATTCACCTTGGCCACAAATATGTTCTGATTGCATGAAGTTATACTGAATATTACACTTCATTGTCTGTTCTTTCTCTTCTTTCAATCATCCTTTCAAACAAAAAATGCATAAAGTATACAGTCTTTGGCAAAGTTGTTATCAGATTCTAAAATGGGTCAATGATCATGCAAGGTCTACTTGAATAAACCAATCACCTCAAGTTATTTTTTACTTATATGATAAAAAAACTGAGTATATACACCAATATATGTCTTAAATTATGTATACATGCAAAACCTAATCTGTACAGTTGATACTATAATATATTAATTTATTAAGTTAGCAAGAAATCACTAATATGAATGTCAGTTCTAATATATTTCTGTGCCAGAGAGTCAAGGCTGAACATACTGTGTGGAAACCCTGACCAGGATTAACACTTGACTCTAACCACTCTATTGTCTTCAGAGTTAGCTTTTTGCCTAAATTGTTGATGGACACCCATTATTCAGAAAATTAATTAAATCTCCTTCTGTCCCACGGACTACTTCTCCTGTCTCCAAAGCATCTCCCCTGCTCTATCCCCCCTGTTCTCCCTTTGTTCTTTTTGACTTTTATCCACCCACTCCCTAATCCATTAAGAATTCTCATTCAGTTTTGATTGTGCATGTGGTACTTTCTCTGCTTAGGAATGTTCTTCTTGCCCTTTTCAGAAAGGCCAGTATGTTAAAGCGTTCAAGCACACAGGCCCTCAGCCAGGCCACGGATACTCCCAACAAACTTTGCTGGTCACCAGCTAGGATCTTGGACAAGCTTCAAAGCTCTATTCCTTCTGTTGCCTCAGCTCTAAAATGAGGATAAGAGTAGTTCCTTCGCTAGTCAGTCTATGAAAGATGCTCAGAACAGTGCTGGGGATATGGTTCCAATAATACCGAAACAGAGTAGTACACAAGGTTTGTATAGAATTAGTCTGTATAGTACAAAGTTTAAACGCTTTCTTCTGTGATGTCTTTCCTGGCAGATCTGGCTTGGTTAGTCCTCTTGCCTTCTAACCTTCTACGGGACTTGTTTTTACTTATGGGTTCTATCAGGGTGCAATCCATTTTGTTCTCATATTTGTATCTATCTTCAGTCTGTAAACTTCTTGTAGGCAGAAAGTGTTGCTTCCTTATAAGTTGTGTGTTTCTAGTTTCACCACAGCAAACAGAAGAGCAGATGTACTGCCTACTTGTCATCACCTGTTGAGTCTGCAGCCCTAGGGAAATGGTGGGCACATCCCTTTCCCTACTCCCAAGTCTTGCCTATGGTTGGAGACATTTCCTGGGATGTGATGTAACTCAAGAAGATAAATCAGAATTCTCAGAGACCTGACAACCCTGAAATCATTTGGACCCATGAGAAGGTGTTAATGCTTGATAAGCTTTATAGACTCAGTTATCTCAACATAATAGAGAAATGCATGGTGAGATGAAAGGGGTTGGTTATTTGACTGAACAATCCCAGAGCAGCCAGCGCCACTGTATGATCCTTAGCAGCATTAGCTGCTCTGGGAACTTTTGAGAATGCCATTATCATATCACATTCCAGAACTACTGTATCAGGTCCTTCCTAGATAAGCCTGGTAATCTGTGGTTTCACAAGTACTCGGGGTGATGCTGGTACATCTTAAAATCCGAACCATTGCAGCCCAGATCAATATAGGGTACTTTGGAACTATCACCCTAACCTGATAGACACTGTTCTTAATCTACTACAGCTTTACCTCTCCACCATCACAACTGATTTCCAAGAGTGAGGAAGACCCTTCAGAAATGTCTGAATTCTTTACTGTAAATGAAACCTTGTAGGTGACCAGGTGCACACATGACAAGTGCAAGTTACTATCTCTTTTCTAGGGTCTGACAGGCTTGAATAGCTATTATGGGCCTTTGGGAAGACAGAGGAAGGGAGAGAGGGGGAAAGAGGTAGAGAAGGAAGAGATAGTGGTAGTGGCGGGAAAGGTGGAGAAGGAAGAGGAGGGAAAGGAGATGGATGTGAAGGGAGGAAATTGAACAGGAGGAGTGATGCTCATGAGAATAAACTGAGATTCTGAAAAATGACTTGCTCCAGTGATGGCAAGCTTGAAAAACAGGGTTCAAAACCAAGATGTAATAAGTCATTGGGTTCTCTTTTGTTACACTCTTCTGTCTCATGGAAGACAATGATATCTGTTGGATTTTCAAAGGCCCTTGCTATTCAATAAATTGTTACATAAGAAAGCTTTTTTTTTTTAAAGTGTGTTTCATCTTCCAGTCTTTTCTATTTACATAGCCACCCTTAATCCTCAAGGCTATGTTGTAAATTAGATATCATCATCTTCATTTATTAAATGAAGAGGCTGTGGCCACGGAAGCCCAAGTTCAGGTCTAAGGATATACTTGGAAAGTATATGGCTGGACTAGGGGTACTTCCGAGTCTGATTTCACTCCTCGTATACCTGCTGCCCTCGATCATTTAGTTACGTTGGCCTTCTGCTCCCTGTTGTCAATTGTCTCAAGCAGATACAACAAAATATGATAAGACTGGGTGGCTTAAACAGTGGTCATTAACTGCTCACATTAATGGCTTCTAAGGCCAAGGTATGAGCAAGCTCAGTTCTTAGTGAGGGCTTTCCTTCTTGTTTCCAGTCAGCATCTTACATGAGATTATGGCCTCTCCTCATTTTGTGCATATAGAGAGACACAGAAACACATCTATTCCTATAAGGCCACCAAAGGAACCATGAGGATTTGATCACCCTTACAACCTAATTGAAACCTAATCAGCACTTCCAGAAGCCCCCACTTCCTGTTCCCAACACTCTGTGTGTTAGAGCTGCAATGTAGGACTGTAGGGAATCCCAAGCCTGTAGTCCACAACATTCACTATCTTTGTATCAGCTTTCAACTCTCAGTTAACCACATGAACTGTTTCTAGTCCCTCAGACAGCCCTGTCCTAGGGAGAGCAATGTAGTGATCACTGTCAACACTGAGTTCTCCCTCTGTAGGCATTTCTTGTTGACTATTCATCTTCTGCCCCTTTGACCACACCAAATGTGTAGTAATTACTGCCTATGCATCTGTCTGGATTTTAAAATGCTCCCGTGTTTTAGTGTTTTATGAACACACATTTTCCAGTAGTTTCTTACACTATTCAATATAGAAATGAACTTATATCCAACAGGGAAACCAATGCCTTTATTTTCATAAATGAGAAAACTGACTCCTGGAGCAATAAAAGAATTTACCTAACAGCATGGTTTATTTATTCCACAGCAGGCACTACCAAGGAAAAATTATTTCATTTCTGCATTTCCTCCATGCCTACTGAACCCACAAAGCACAAGCTACTGAAGGCAAAGTGTTTCTTTAATGGAAAGGCACACTCCATGGAGGCAACCACTTGTGTGACTGATGATCTTGTTTTTATCTTTTAAAAAACGTCCCAATATAAGTTATTAGGCTTATAGAGATAATACTCAAATACTCATTGATATAAATTTGTGAGCAGAAAAGCTAAACATACATAATCTTGACTTTTTAATTACCCTGATCAATAATTTCATGGCATATGAAGAATTTCAGATTTTTCCCTATGTATTTTATATTTCATTAAATTCACTATTTTTCTTTTAAATATCACAAATTTTATTCAGAACCCTGACACACAGATTGTTGAAAATTTTAATCTCCTGTAATCTGCTAATTTTGTTTGCATCTGTATATCCCCTGGTTTTAACTAAGAGAGTCATCGGTCTCCACATGACACCTCTGTGAATAGCTTGTTGAAAAGATAATGTCATGTTGGGTTATGCTTTCAATCAGTATTTCTGGAATAAGTGAAGTATAAAGCATTCATCTATGATTCCTAATTTGGCATTTATCCCCACCAGATTATATGGAAGAGCATCTATGGACATAAGATTATATGTCATGGATGGGTCTTGATAAGCTGTTCTGTGTTCCATGCTTTTTATTGCAAACATTGTTGTTCAGACTATCATTAAGATTTTCTTAGCATTAAGAAGTAAATCTAAGGATTCAGCCCTTTGTTAAGGTCCTAATAAACTCTATACTAGCCAGTGACAAGATTAGAAAGAAAATCATATACCCTTTTCATTCATTACTCCTTTCATAATGAATAGTCATACTGAAATAATGACATATTGCACATTCTAGTGATTATCAGTAGCCTCAAAAGAACAATTTGGAGCTGATACATGTTTAAGGTAGGATAGGAAAGTTCAAAGATGCCAAGAGAAATATGAGTTTGCAGCAAGAAAACTTGTATATAAAAATTCCATGTTTTTGCCAGAATTTATCAATGTCCATAGGATGACTTATTGCTTTTATGGTTTGTGGTGTTTACACCATGTCTAAATCACAAGACTGATCAAAATGCCACACATTTCAGTATGGTCTAAATAAAGACTATAAGAACAGCAGGAGGCAGATTGAGAAACGAAAAGGGCACCAAACCAGGAAAATGTGATGTTGGGCTTACGGGGCACGCTAGTACCCATCCTTTCTCTCAGAAAGTTTGGCTTAGATCAAGTTGTTTTGAGAGAGCATTCCTTAGAGATATTTGTCTTTAGTTATTAATTGCCCCACATGGGCACTGTCAGGCCACTGGTTACTCGCAAAGCTTGCATTTCAGATGAGTAGGCACAGAGAAAGCCATTCTGTGTCACTCAGTTTCAAAAAGGAAGGTGGTTTCCTTGTTCTGGAAAACCAGAGTGAGTAAGTCTGTTTGCAGTAAACTAACGTGAGACAGGGGATACCCAAAGACTCAAGGTGATGGAAAACAGATTTTCTGAGCAGAGTCCTGCTTCCTTTGAGGGAATACAATGGAAATGCAGAGTTTCACTTTCAGAGAAGCCCAGGATGGAAAACCTAGTGGTACACCCCATGCCTTTGTATCATCTCAGGGCAAAAAGGATATCAATAAGCAGATGATGTGTCCTAGGATGAGAGTAAAGAATGTCTAACATGGGAAAACAAAAATACATGCGATGTTGAAAGTGAAGTGGAGGGAAGCTATTAGGGAGGCACTCAGAAGGTCATAGCCAGTGTGTGACAGTAATAGGCAAATGTACCAGCCGCTGTCATTTTGACATCAATTGGCTAATTTACTCCAGGTTTTCCTGAGGTTTCTTTGAGTGTATTTTTAACCACACAAGCATTTATTTTGGTCTGAAGATAAAAAGCTTTTTGCGCAATGGTGCATATTTCTAAGGTAACAGTGTTTCCATTGTCCAAACTGCCATGAAAGGAACATGGGGATGGGAATGCTACCTTCCCCACATACTTGATTGGGCATCAGGGTCACTGACATTCTACTTTGCAACTTAGCCTTACATCTATTGAACGGGTACTAGCTGACAGAGGGGAAAATGCTTCTCAAATGATTTCATCATTTGCTGATATCATGAAGGAGGGAGATATTTCAGACACCAATGTCCCAGGACATTTTATTCTCCGACCTGGTACCCAGAACTCGTGCATACTGGATTAGACACAAGGGAAGAGGCAGCTGTCCAAAGGATAAGTGAATCCAGATGTTTTATCTGCTTCTTTCTTCATACTGCACTCCAGCTGTTGTATCTTTACCACTGGAAAAGTCTGAAATAGCAGTAGAAGCCGTTAGCTGATGTTCTAGAACACTAATGGGCCCAAATGATATTTTATACAAAGGTTAAGAGGATGTCCCTAAACTAGACCCATACAGGTCAATATATGGACAGTTTTTAGGAGGAAGCAATTTGTCTACTTGGAAAATTAGATAACAGTCTCGTGACTCTACTGGCCATTGGGCAATCCCCAATTGTCCTCAATCTAGACTGCCCCCAAGAAAATACCCAAAGAGAGATAGAGTGAAAACATGTATTCTTTAAAGCCTCTCTCACACACAAATAAAGCAGACCACAAGAATGAACAGAGCTCCACACTATCAAAACACATAAAAGTGCTTGCTGGTCTCCATTTCGCTGGAAGCTACGCACAGCTCACTGATGACAAGCATGATGTTCATTCTTGGTCTAAAAAATGTTTTCCTACAACAGCTGGAGGGCATGGCTCAGTGGCCTGCACATCTGGTTTGATGTACCTAGACTCCTCGGAGCCACAGGCTGGGGTAATGGTATGATCTGCTTAACCCTTGCATCTACTAGAACCAAACAGAATGCTGGACTCTGAAAAGTGTGGTTATTGGGAAGTTTGTGGAAAGATGTACCCAACCTGTGTCCACTTGGATTAAAAGAACTGAAAGGACTAAATTGGATACTATAGCCCCAAGATACTTTCTTTCATAGTTTACTGTCAACGGGTGACTGTATTGGTTGTTTATGTAAAGACTTCTATTTAAAAATTTCAAAATGCTCACTGACATGGTCAGATGGCACGAATGTGCAACGTTCATATTTTAAGGCTGAGGAAAATGAGGTGCTAGAATTCCACAAGTCCAACGAAAGACAGCAGTTCAGTGGGAGTATCACAATACACAATCCTTTCACTAGATGGGATGGTTTTCCACAGAACAATGTGCATTTAAGGGAGCAAAGCTTCCAGCAGAGTAATTGAATAAATCACTTTTCTTGTTGCTATGACAGGAAGTCACTTAAGGAAGGATGATTTACCTTGGCTCACGTTTAGAAGAGATACAGTCCATCATGGTGAGGAACATGAAATGACTGGTCACATGGTGTCCCCAGCTAGGAAGCAGAGAAAGAGGAATATTAAAACTCAACTTATCTTCTCCTTTTTATTCAGTCTGGGATCCCAGCCCATGGGGTGGTGCCACTCACATTCAGGATGGGTCTTTTCTCCTCAGTTAAGCCTTTCTAGAAAGACCCTTGTAAATACATTCAGAGGTGTGTTGCCATGGTGATTCTAAAATCAGTGGGAAATGAAGACTCACTGTTACAACGATAGTCAGATTGCAGCACGAATTGCTAAATGGTCTTATTAATAATAATAATAAAAAAACCCAGGCCGGGTGGTGGTGGCTCATGCCTTTAATCCCAGCACTCAGGAGGCAGAGGCAGGTGGGTCTTTGTGAGTTCAAGGCCAGCCTGGTCTATAGAGCAAGATCCAGGAGGGGCGCAAAGCTACACAGAGAAACCCTGTCTCAAAAAACCAAAATAAATAAATAAATGAATAAATAAATAAATAAATAAATATAAAAATAAAATAAAATAAACCCAGATCAGAGGAATAGAAAAGACAGCCACAAGTTCTTATCACTAGGAAATCCTCAGCCCAAGCGAGAGCTACTTCCTGTATACTCACGCATCTGTGCCCTGCCATCTTACTTCCTCTGTCTGCCCAGCTACATCAATGGATATTACTTGATCTGGAACAAAAGTGACCCAATAGCATCTTTAAGCCTTAGTCATTTGTTCTTGAAATCAATGGGGTTTAATAATTGCATATCTATTCCATGCAAAGATAATAAGGAATAACATCAAAGAATATCCTTGATAAAATAGCTGGTTCAGAAAAGGTACTCACTTTCTTACTGACCCACATCCTCATAGCAGCAACTGTGGGAGAGAATGTTTTTAAAAGTCTTGGTTGACTCAGTGGTTAAAAGCCCTTGTTGCTCTTGCAGAAGACCAGAATTCAATTCCCAGCACACATGTGGTAGCTCACAACTGTCTGTAACGCCAGTTTCCAAGGGATCCAATGCCCTTTTCTGACCTCCTTGGGCACATGGCGCACATACATTCATGCAGGAAAAATGCTTATACCCATAAAATAATAAAATAAATCTGAAAAAAATGAAGTGTTTTGGTATCTAAACCAAATAATCTGGAAATGAGAAGCCAGAGGAACGTCTTTCACTGTTCTTAGCCTTTTCAGTGTGGTACCCCTCCCCCATCCTCCTGTCCACTTCTTATCCATTCAGTGTGCACTGAAGTATATGGTATGTAGCTCTTCTAGTGTGCTTTCCATTGCTGTGATAAAACACTTTGTCCAAAATCAACTTGAGAAAAAAGGGCTTATGTCATTTTACACTCCCAGGTTTTAATTAATCGTTAGGGAAAGCCAAGGTAGGAACCTGGAGCAGAAACTATGGAGGAACACTGCTTGCTGGCTCACTATTTGACTCATGCTCTGCTAGTTTTCTTATACAGCCCAAGACTATCTCTGTAGGAATGGTGTCATCCACGGTGTGCTGTGCCCTCCTACATCAACTAGCAGTAAAGACAGTGCCACATAGACATGCCCACAGGCCCCCTTCACTGAGATTCCCTCTCCCCAGTAGAAATCTAGACCATGTCAGTAAAATTAAATCAGGACAGTGGCAAACACCAGAGATCCAAAAACAATAAGACAGTGCCTCACAAGTGCTAGAAACAGACTTGTATACGCATCACAACACAGAAAGATGGATGGCACAACTCATTTTCTAAGACAACCAGTGTATGGCATGTTTCCTTTTATTCTCCAGAATATTTGGCATGTATCAACTGCTCAGGAAGAATGTTCTATGAAGTCAAGCACTAACACTCATAACAATTAGCGTATGTTGTCCTTTATCTGCTATACAATTGTGAATGTCATCCATTACAAAGGGCTCCTTGGAGAAGTAACTTATTCCATACTAAGCACTCAGCACAGTTGCTGAAGCATATAAGTCACTTGATGAATGTCATTCTCATAATTGTAATCATTGGTGTGGCATCCTATCACACATCTCTATTATGTTATTATTAAATATGCATAATGGTTTGGATCTTAAATAGTCTCCAAGAGCTATGTGCTAAAGGCTCCATCACCAGCCCACAGTGCTATTAGAGGAGATAAAAACCTTTTAAGAGATGGAGCCTAACGGTAAGAATTTAGGTCATTGGGATCCTATCCATTATATTACAGCTCTTGTTTCTCCCAACATGTGCTTCCCACTATGATGCACTGAAACCTCTGAAACTGTGAGCCAAAGTAAATATACCAAGTTCATTTTCTCTTGTACTTTGTCACAGTGCTAGAAAGGAGTCTAATGTAGTGTATAAACACAGTCTATTCTGGTAACATTAAAAGTGTGGAAGATCACAGGAGATGAACATAAAAGCTCACATACACATTCAAGAAGAGTCTTTAGATAGCTCATAAATGCTTAACCTATTCAAGCCCCATGCAAGATTCAGAGTGAATGAGTTCTAAGCTTCAAATCCTAATAACCAGTCACTTTTAAATATTTCTATGGACCTCTAAACAAGGAACCCCCCAGATACCTTCTTAAGACTTTTAAAATTTCATTCTTAGGAAACTCTTGATAATGGTAAACACTCTTGGAGAAATGGTCCACTTGTCTGCATAGTGGTCCTCAACCAAGAGAATGTTTTTCTTCCTCTTCTTCAAGGAGGTGTGTCTGAAAGTGAGAGCATGGTAAGTGGGAGAAGAGAGGCTTGATGGATGCTGTCATCAAGTTGGCAAAGACAGATATATTGCTAAACATCCTACTATGGGTAAGATAAGCCCACAGTAGGATAAACATCTTCCTGTGCACAGGATAGGTACTGTTCTAAAAATATTAGGGGTGCCAAAAATTTGAAAACTTTGCCCTAAAGAAACACGTACTCATCTAGAATGACTTAAGGAGACACATGTATTCATTCTCCTTCTTTTCCAGATTTCACACTAAGATGTGGATGCCTGAGCCACACTTTCCTTGGGCAGGAATAGATGAGAACGCATGGTTGAAGATGGTGTAATGAACAGGGACACTGACTCTACATAGAAGCAGAAGAAAAGAAGCTAAGAAGAGGGGAAAATCTCCCTATTTAATATTGGTGCAAGGGCACTCTTGGTGACCTGTGCCACAATCATTTCATTAAATCTTAGACATTTTTATTAATTATATAATAATAGTTATATTAATTAATTATATGATCGTAGTTATAATAATTAATTTTTCCCAGCCTGATCACAGTGTCCCCTCCCCCTCTTCTCCTACCAGTCCCTCTCCCAACCTGCCCTCTTCACCACCCCATCCACTCCTTTCTCTTCAGAAAAGTGCAGTCTTACCATGTTTACCAGCCAGGTGTGGCATATCAAGTTTCAGTAAGACTAGGCAACTTCTCTCCTTTTAAGGCTGGAGGAGGCCATCCAGTAGGAGGAAAGGGTACCAAAAGCAGGTAAAATGGTCAGAGATAGTCCCTGTTCCCACTGTTAGGAGTCTCACAGGAAGACCAAGCTACACAACCATAACATATGTGCAGAGGATCTAGGTCAGTCCTATGCAAGTTCTCTGGTTGGTGGTTCAGTCTCTGTGAGCCCCTGTGAGTCCAGGTTAGTTGATTCTTGTGGTGTCCTTGGCTCCTCTCACTCCCATAATCCTTCCTCCTCCTCTTGAGACCTAGGATAGAACCAAACATGACTGGCAACAAACATTTTTAAGGGCATATAAGGAATGCGGTATGCATGAAATGCACTCCATAAGCCCTCATAGCAAGATTAAGTTCACTTGTAAACTGATGTTGGGTTTTATCTTGTCTCTGAAGATGACAAAATTGGGCCACTGAAGATTCCAAACTTCAGAAAATTCCCTTAACAATTTTTTTAACATCTATCATATACTAGTTGTAAGTCTATTTACTTGAGATATATTAATGAGCAAAGCGAAGATACCTGTTTTGTGTGGTTCCCACTCAATAAAGTATGATATATTATATTTATGCATTTATGTGTCTGTGGTGATATTGTGTTCCCCAATATATTGTGCATTCTAATAAACTTATCTGGGGCCAGAGGACAGAACAGCCACTAGATAGACATAGAGGCCAGAAAATGGTGGCATACACCTTTAATCCTAGCCTTCTGGAGGCAGAGATCCATCTGGATCTCTATGAGTTCAAAGCCACACTGGAAACAGCCAGGCATGGTGACACACACCTTTAATCCCAGGAAGTCATGGCAAGAATCAGAAAGGTATATAAGGCGTGAGGACCAGGAACTAGAGTCTGGTTAAGCTTTTAAGCTTTTAGGCTTTTGAGCTCAGCTGAGATCCATTCAGATGAGGACACAGTGGCTTCCAGTTTGAGGAAATGTGATCAGCTGGCGAAGTGAGGTTAGCTGTGGCTGGTTCTGTTTCTCTGATCTTTCAGCATTCACCCCAATACCTGGCTCCGGATTTGTTTTTATTAATAAGACCTTCTAACAATTCATGCTACATGTGTCTGAGTGCATATGAGTACATATACACACAAACATTTTTATGTGTGTGTGTTTATTTATCACACACATATATATACTTAAATTCAAGAATACTTTGAGTGGGGGGGTATACATATAGGGCTGTGGGTACACAAGTACATTGTATGTGTATGGAGCTCAAAGGACAACCTCAGATTTCATTTCTCAGGCACCTTCCACCTTTTGTTTAAGACAGAGTTCCTCATTGGTGTGAAATTACACCATTTAGTTAGCCCACAAGACTGCAGGGGTCCTTTCTGTCTCTGCAAATTTGTTTGTTTGTTTTGGGTTTTTGAGACAGAGTTTCTCTGTGTAACATCTCTGGCTATCCTGGACCTCACTTTGTAGACCAGGCTGGCCTCGAACTCACAGAGATTCACCTGCCTCTGCCTCCTGAGTGCTGGGATTAAAAGCATGTGCCACCACACCTGACTACTGACCAACTTTTTATGCGGGCTCTGGAGATTGAACTGAGGCCCTCACACTTTCAAGGTAAACACATACCGGCTGAGACACCTCCTTAGTTCAAATTACAAGAATTCTTGAATGTTTCTATATTTACCATTATATGTTAAATATATTTATCTCTTTTGTTTAAAAAAGGAGGTTAAGGGGATTGGAAGATGATAGTGTGTGCTGTGCAAGAATGAGGACCCAAGTATAAAATTCCAGCACCCACATAAGAGCTAGGTGTGACTACGCACACATTCCAGTGTCCCTAGCCCAGGAGGGAGAGACTGCAAAGGGTCACTGGAGATTGCTCTCCAGCCAATCTAGCTAAAAAAACATCCACAGCACTGGGGAGACAAAAACGGGTAGATCTCTGTGAGTTCAAGGGCAGCCTAGTCTACACAGCATGTTCCAGGCTAGCCAGAGATATGCAATGAGATCTTATCTTAAGAAAAAAGGAAAGGGGAGAGAAGAGAGGGGAGAGGGGAGGGGAGAGAGGGGAGAGGGGAGGGGAGAAGAGAAGAGAGGAGAAGGGAAGGGAAGGGAAGGGAAGGGAAGGGAAGGGAAGGGAAGGGAAGGAAGGGAAGGGAGGAGAGGAGAGGAGAGGAGAGGAGAGGAGAGGAGAGGAGAGGA
>CABHPP010148418.1:14190-46510 GCA_902168425.1 Peromyscus attwateri
TTCTTTCCTTCCTTCCTTCCTCCTTCCTTTCCTTCCTTTCTTTCTTCCTTCTTTTCTTCCTTTATTTTTGGAGGGGGCTTTGTCACAGAAGCCTTCAATGATTCTCATTATCAGTTCTGAGTCTACAGTCATCAATACCACTGCTTCCCTGCCTACAGCAGCCAGTGGCAGCATGGGATCATGAACTTCCACATGGTTTCTGGTGGCAGCATGGACCACGAATACATATGATCTGTTTAGGTACACAGTGTTAAATAAGTGTTAAGATTCATTGTCTCAGAACTTCAGCTCATGCAACTCCTCTATCCGGAGCATTCTTTCTTCTGGCTGTTTATTTCTTTTGAGGCAGGGGCTCTCTTTGTGGCCCAGACTCAACTTATGATCTTACTGCCTTAGCCTCAAGTGCTGGGAATACAGGTATGCACATTGTACAGAGCTGTCCCTGGCTTTTAAAAATACTCACACCCGGATCTCTTTCACCCTCATCTCCAGGGAAACATCATCTTGGAGAGACCTTCCTTGACCTTTCCTGGAATAGGTTTCCCCTACCCCAGTTATTTTGACCTATCAGCTCACATTTTCACAGCACTCATTGTACTTCTGTACTGGTTAGTTAACTTATTTTTTTTTGTTTTTTGTTTTTGTTTGTTTGTTTGTTTTTTGCCTCTCCCCTTTATCTAGGTGGAAAGCTAGAATACAGAGTGTTTAGCCCAGAAAAAAAATTGTAGGTGTTTGAAAGCCCCATCCTCTCTCTGGTCTCACTGTCTCCATCAGTATGTTGAAGGGTCTGAAGCGGGACATCTGAAGATCTGCACAGAGGGAAGAGACAAGGGTGGTTGGATCCGTATAAGAGGTGAGGTGTTACACCAGTGTCTGAAACTGATATTGGCTGAACTGGTTGACTCTGCCCAGGACTCAGCCCCTTCCCTTTCTACTCAAACAGCAGAGCTCCCAGTCAGCAGTCAAAGGCCCTGGGTATGCTCTTGGCTCAGCCTCTACTTTATGAAGCCCGATCAAACCCTTTCCTCCTCTGGACTTTACTCATTTGCTGAGATTCCTAAAAAATGCCCAGAGGTGAGTACACTCTGTAGATCAAATCCAAAGTCACATGGGCCAAGGATTTGGGATTTACACTTTACAAATGAGTCCACTCCTTCCCCTTTAAAAGCCATTCTCTGCAGAAATCTGATGATACTCACGCCCCCTCGAACACCCCATCCACTCTGCATGGAATCTTGTATTTTGACAACAAGAAATATTCACCCAGGCTTTTGTAGCAGGAAGGAGGTGCACACTCTACGTGGTTTCTAAATACCCAGACAGTCATGGAGAAGAGAACAGGAGACAGCCACTCCAGATTTCTGAAAGGCTCAGCGTCACCTCTTCCTGGCTCTATGACTTGGAGTAAGTTGTTTAACTTCTCCACATGTCTCAGTTTCTCTATCTGATAAATGGGAATAACAATATCCACTAAGGATGTAAACTACTGACTGCCAACTTGACAAGATCTAGAATCACCCAGGAGACAAGTTTCTGGCCATGCCTGTGGGGGAGTGCTGAGTAGGTTAGCTGAGTTAGGGTCTTGAGGCCTCTAAAAGGAAGCTACCAAAGCTACCTCTCTGCGTCAGAGAGGGTTAAAACACTTCCAACCGGTTCCTGGCTGGTCAACATCTCTTCTCAAAAGGGAGAATTAGGGATGAAGTAAGCAAAACCTTCTGGAAGGAGCTGGAGAAAGCAACAGGAGGGTCCCAGCTGCAGGTGGGAAGGGTTGCAAGGGTGGGAGGAGCTAGTGTGGTCCAGAGGCGAGGACCAGACTGACCCCAGAGAAGTCACTAGGAAGAGGAAGGCTGTTTCAGGGAATGCTTTTCTAACCATCTCCGTGGGCAAGGAGACTGAGAGCTCTTGCTGTCCTGCTGTGGATAAAGCAGCTGCTGTTCACTGGGGGAGGTGGTGCTGTTATTGGAAGGAAGGAAGGACCCAGAGCAGCATTTCCAACAGCACAAGGATGAGATGCACTGTTTTGTGGTGTAGTAAGACATCCATCATTGGTCATGCCCAAACAGAGGCCAGATGTCTACCGACAAAAGGATCCTATAGGGACATGGCTGCATAATAGAGCACTGGTTAGTGTCCCACAATCTTCTCCTTCTCACCTTGCTGTTTTCTATGATGTTATTGTTTCTAGATACGCTATTCCTCTTCCAACCTAGACTAATCACGTATGTCATTAAACAAGAACGACAAACATGGTCTGGAACACACTGGCTGCATTGCCAGCTTGCATCTGGTCCTTTGTGTTACACCTTTGCCCCTGCACCAGAAGCATCATTGCTAAATGTGGTGGGAGACGTAAAAGTTTACTTTTAGCTTTTGGCAGAATCCCAAACTAGATCATTAAAGTTTTGTCTTCCCTCTTTGGAACTCCCCAAAGAAAAGAAATCACAAGAACAGATCTTGGCATAGACAGAAAATGAGACAAAAGAATGCAATCATAATACTAGTGAATGGTTTTCAGACTGACATCTGTACATTAAGAATATGTAAAAATACCAATTTCATGCTCTGACAGCTTATTCTGCATCAGGGGTAGGGTGATGCCTTGGGATTGCCAAATGTCAAAGCATTACATAATGTCAGCTATTCATGTGCTCCTGCGATGAGAGATGGCTGGGTATGTGAATTCCTTAAGGGAGAGATGTCTTGAAAGAGGGAGAGGAGAGGGAAGGAATAAGGAAAGAAAAGGAGAGAAGGGAGACAGTGTCAAACCAGAATCAAAGAACGTCTGTGTAAAGAAAACTCAGTGCATAAGACAGTACTTAGAATCCCCAATCCAAGCCACTGTGTGCATGTGCATGTGCTATTTACCTCTGTTTAGCTTCCTAAAGATGAAGCTTTCATGTTTAATTTTTCTTTCATATGTGCAACAATGCTTTTGTTGTTTGAATTTTACTTATTTATTTTTATGAGTATATTGCACAACATATACTTAGCTTAGTGTGCTTAGCTTCGTGTTTTGCCTGGATGGATGTCTGCGCACCACATACACGCCTGGTGCTCGAGGAGGTCAGACACATCACATCCCGTCTAACTGCTGCAGACGGCTGTGAGCCACCATGTGGGTACTAGACATTGAACCCAGCCCTCTAGAAGAGCAGCAGTGCTCTTAATCACCGACTCATCTTTCCAGCTCCTTCTGTTTGAATTTTTATAACATCCACAGAAATTTAAGTGTCAACATCACACGTGAGTCTTTGTTGCACAAATCAGTGCAGCTCCGTTTTCCTGCTCTGTGCCAGTACTTACTCAAAGGTATAACTTCAGAGAGTGGCCAGAATGAGTAAAAAGTCACACCGTTTCCAAAATTCTATTTCTAGTTCTAAAATATCACTTTCCCCATATTATCACAGGGGCCTCATAACGACATCTACTTTAGAGACTTAGGCATATTTCCAGATATACTTGTACTGTAATTCACTTAGCTTAGTGTACTGACTGGTTAGATTTTGTCAGCTTCACACAAGCCTAGCCATGTATGGGAGGAGGAAATCTCAGCGGAGGAATGCCTCTGTTAGACTGTCCTATAGGCAAGTCTGTAGGGGGGTTCTTTTTTTTTAAAAAAAAAAATATTTATTTTTATTTTATGTGCATTGGTGTTTTGCCATGAGTGTCAGGTCCCCTGGAACTGGCATTATAGACAGTTGTGAGCTGCCATGTGGGTGCTGGGAATTGAACCTGGGTCCTCTGGAAGAGCAGTCAGTGCCCTTAACCATTGAGCCATCTCTTCAGCCCCTGTGGGAAGTTTCTTGATTAGTGATAGATGTAGGAGGGCCAGTCCAATGTGGGCGGTGCAACCCCTGGCTGGAGAGGTGGTCCTGGGTTGTAGAAGAAAGCAGGCTGAGTGAGCCCAGGTAGCAAGCCAGTAAGCAGCATTCCTTTGTGGCCCCTGCTCTAGGCCCTGCCTGAGGTTCCTGCCTTACTTGAATTTTTGCCTTGGCTTTCCTCATTAATAGACTTTGACCTGAGACATGTAAGCCAAATAAATAATTTTCTCCCCAACTTAGTTTTGGTCAGTGTTTTATCACAGTTTAAAAAACCAAACAAAAACACTTAGCTTTCTCTCCCCTGCACCGTGCACTCTGCCTCACTCATTTAGACCTACTAAATCATCACCTGAATGTTAGCAGGATCCCTGAGGGATTCATGCATGCAGTAAGTTTAGGAGAATCTGTAGCTGGAAGTTTTCCTGTGTCCAGCAGCCGCTTGGTCCCACATAAGCATAAAGAGGCTTGTATTAATTACTAACTGTTTGGTCTATGGCTCAGGCTTCTTGATAGCTATTACATCTTAAATTAACCCATTTCTATTAATCTATGTATTGCCACTTGGCTGTGACATTACCAGTCTGCTGGCATTTTGTTGCTCCTTGGGAGGCTGGATCGTGTCTCCTCTGACCCTGCCTTTCTCCTCCCTGTGTCTCTCCTTGGATTTCTCACCTGCCTCTAAGCTGCCTTGCATAGGCCAAAGCAGCATATTTATTAGCCAATGGTTGCAACGTATATTCACAGCATACAGAAAGACCACCCCACAGCAGGATCCTATCAATTCCACCCACCCCTGTCTACTTTAGCAAGTCAGCTGACAGATAGTTCCTCAGCTTTCCTATCTTTCCCACAACCATAAACATACACACAGTTTTTCTCTCTTCAAAAAAACACCACCAAGAAGTCCCCAAGGATGGGTCCCTCACTCCAGTGGTCCTCATAAGAAGACTCCCACCAGCTTCCATCTCCAGCCGCCTCCTTTCACCAGAGCCCTCTGGCATCAGCTCACAGCTGGTTACTCAGATGGCTCTAAAGATGACTCTGGGAGTCTCTTGGCTGCCATGAATCTGGGGGACTCTCCAGGTTTTTGCTTTATCTCTTTGATGTTATTGGACACCACAATCAATCCTGTGTCCCAGATTCTGTTCCCAAAGTCACTGTCCCTTCTGGTCTTCTGCTGTGTCCCTGTGTGCTACAGCAGGAGCCATTCCTACCCTTGATCCTTTGCTGCCAGCTCCTTGATACGCCTCTGAAACCCTTGATAGCTGATCCTCAGAGTTCTGGCTTTGCTTTTCTTCTCTCTTCACAATTGTCCCACAATACACTTGTTTTGGTCCAATGGCCACCTCTCAACCAGAGACCCCCAGCTATATAACCGGAACACAGAGCTCTTGCTTTTGAGTACCTTTCTGTCCTGTGCCCACGCTTTCCAACCTGAATACCAGTGAGTCCAAATGCCCTTAAAAATATGGTTTTTCTTTCCAGGCATGGTGGCATACACCTTTAATAGCACTCAGGAGGCAGAGGTAGGTGGCTCTCTATGAGTTTGAGACCAATCTGGTCTACATATAGAGTTCTAGGCTAGCCAGAATTCTGTATTAAAAAAATTGTAACACAAATCTTAAAAGGTCTTATTAATAAAAGAACAAACCCAGAGCCAGATATTGGGGTGAATTCTGAAAGATTAGAGAAGAACAAACCACAGTCAACCTCACCTCGACAACTCCTCATCGGATCCTGTTTCCATGAATCCTCAGACTGAAAGCTTCTGAGTCCTCACCCGAATGGATCTCAGCTGAACTGATGCTAAAAGCCTAAAAGCTTAAAAGCCTCTAGTTCCTGATCTTCATGCCTTGTATACCTTTCTGCTTCCTGCCATCACTTCCTGGGATTAAAGGTGTGTGCCTTTCCCAAGCAAGACATAAGAGATCTTAAGTGCTGGGATTAAAGGCGTGTGTGCTTCCCAGTACTGGGATTAAAGGTGTGCATCACCATGCCTGGCTGTTTCCAGTGTGGCCTTGAACTCACAGAGATGGGATGGATCTCTGCTTCCGGAATGCTAGGATTAAGGGTGTGTGCCACCACTGTCTGGCCTCTATGTCTAATCTAGTGGCTGTTCTGTTCTCTGACCCCATAAAAGTTTTATTAGAGTACACAATATATTGGGGGACACAATATATTACCACAAAAAATTATATTCTTTCTCTGTCTTCTATCTTAATTAATGTTCCCACCAATCACCAGTGACTCTCATTCCCCTTTCACACAGTCAACCTGTATTATTGGTTCTTCCTGTCTCATCTTTAGGGTCCATACCCTGTTGCCATTTTTTGGTTCAGTTATTGTCACCTCTCCCCAGGATGACAGCCACAGTGTTTAGTCGTTTTCCTGCCCGTGCTTCAATTCTCCTTACCGTATCCTCCAAAGTCAAGTGCTGGTGTTATTTACAATGTGCAAATATCCCTATTTTACCCATGTGGTCACTATTAATATACCTATCCAAGAATATTCAGATCCATCAATCAAAATCTTGGGGAGGGAAGGTGAAGACAGGGAATTTGGTGATTCCACTCTTTTTAGTTGTAAATTACCAAAATAAATAACATCCAGCAATGTTCTTGGGAATTGAAAGACTCCCTGCTCCTACTGCTGGTCCTTTCTGCACTTAGCACAGCACTCCCGTGGAGGAGGGCTCCTGAAAGCAGGCTTTCTGTTGTTTTGTTGTCTTTTAAACTAGCACACTATCTGTCCAGATCATACTACATTCAGGCTGTGGTGAACCCATGTACTGGTGATCTATAAACATCTCATAGTGGACTCTCAGTGTTCGTGTGCGTGCGTGCGTGCGTGCGTGCGTGCGTGCGTGTGTGTGTGTGTGTGTAATGCTGTGACTTTAAGCAGCTCTTGGAGCTAGTGAGATGATTTAGCAGGTAGAGTACTTACTACATAAACATGAGGATTTGAGTTTGGATCCTCAACACCCACCTGTAATCCCAGCCCCGGAGGTTGGCACGGGTGGATCCAGCCAACTGGTCTAGCCAGCATGGTGAGCTCCAGGCTCAGTGAGAGATCCCAACCTCCCAAGACAGTGCCACCAGCCGGGGAACAAGTATTTGAAATATGAACCTTGGGGGAACATTTAAAAAATCAAGTCTCATCAGATCCTCAGTAATACAACATAGAGAAAAAATAATAGTATAATATTAGGAAAGGATGAGTTTTGAATATTTACTACCACTTGAAAAATGCTATTTATTAGATGGTAAGTTTATATGATTTGATTGTGAACAATGACTGTGTTTAGAAATCAGCTTTCAGAGTTCCTAAATATATGAAAAGCAGGTTTCACGAACTAGGAGTAGCTGGCTCAGTCACATGACCTGCTCTCATTCATCCCTTGCTGTGTTACCTCTAACCTAAGGCGAGACTCTCCTAACTGGCTTCTCACTCCGCGCCTCACACTAGCCAGCAGAGAGACGCACAATACAGAGACTGACCGTGTACCCTTCTTAAAACCTCCCGTGGATCTGGGTTGTCCTGAGGAGAACACCAGCTTCTTACCCAGCACGCCCTGCCTTTGCCTCTGGCGTCTCCCGCAGCTGTTCTTCCAGGTGCTTTCCTTCTCCACCTGCAGGCAGACAGGGCTCCGGGCAGAACAGCTCACTCTCCTAATTTCCCAACACACAAGGCTGATGGTGCCTCTGTGCCACGGCCCTGGCAGCGCCTAGGATGCTTCACACCTGATCTGGCTCTACCACAGAGAGCACCCACTTGCCCATCAAGATGCAGATAGTCACTTCTGGTGCTTTCCAAACTTGCCCTTCTTGTGACCCCACGAACTCCACAGTACTTCTGTTTCAGCACCCTTTTCACGGGTACGTGTAGATCTGTTTCATTCTTTCAGATTATCAAAGCTCAAGTGAGGACCATAACAGAACAGAAACTCAAGTAGGTGCCTATTAAGTGAAAAACCATGGAAAGGGGTCAAGGAAATGCTAAAGGTCACATCACAAGGGACTGGGGACAAAGACAGAAGCTGGAAAATCCTGTTCTCACTCTTTTTTCCTCGACATAGTATTTTTGTTGATTATTTGGAAATTTCACATAATGCACCTGACCACACTCACTCCCCAGTCCTAAGAGAACTATTCTCACTCTTAATAAACCAAAGAAGACATGTCTTCCTCCAAAGGTGGAGGGTTTCAGTACTGGAAGGGATTTAAAGGCTCTGCTGTCTCAAAAAGAGTCCCTTTCTAATTCTAATACACACTATATCATAGATGAGCCTTGATGACACGCTGAATGAAGTAAGCCACACACAAACAGCCACATGTTGAATAATTACGTATGTATGAGATACTCAGATAGGTAGATTAAAGTAGAAGGGGCTACTACAAGGGGCAGGTGACCAGACAAATGGGGCTTCATTGTGTAATGGGTACAGAATTTTAGTTTGGATGAAAAAGTTCTGGAGATGAAGTGTAGTGATGATTACACAACAATGTAAATGTACTTTAAAAATCTGGTTAAAAAAATTCATGTTGTGTATCTTTTACCACAACTTAAAAACGTCAGTTACTAGACCTGAGATCAGAGGTCAGAGGAGGGTGGCAGGTGGGAACACAGTGGTGCTGAAACTGGTGTTATGACTGATCTCTTTACCGTCCAACACCAGCTCGGCACCGGGGCCAGTTTCCAGGGAAACTGTGTGTGTACATTCAGAGACTAAGAGGACAGAATGCCAGCCCTGGAGGGGTCACTGCTATGAACTCCTCCTATGGATCAGAGGGGTGGAACGCAGCCAAGTTCACGGGTGGGGTGATGGAGGTGGTCCACAGCAGGACTCTAAGCCTCAAGTCCTTCTTTCTCCCTCTGACCATGGTAACATGTTTCTCTCTGAGAGGAAACGCCATGATATTCTTTGAATTAAGGATAGATAAGAAAATCGGATGGCATTAAGAGAAACATCTGGCTCCAACTATGGAGTTTTAAATGGAGCCTTTACATTTGACACTTGGAATTAAGGCCCGGAGATCCTCCTGGTGCCTTCAAATAAGCAAAGCAGCTTACAAAGAGCAAAACAACCGAGAAGGAACCCGGATGGATCTCAAGCATAAGTAGTCAGAGGAAGCAGGTTAACTAAGCAACCAAAAGATGTATTAGCACTGGATGCATGTGTTGAAGAACCTTAGAATCTGGGAACTCTGGGCCAGCAAGATGGCTGAGCAGGTAGAGGCACTTGCCACCAAGCCTAATAACTTGTGTTCAATCCCTGGGACTCACATGGTAGAGGGAAGGAACCAGCTTCCAAGGGTTGTCCTCTGATCTCCACACCTATGCAATGTCACATGTGTAACCACAGGTACACCACACACACACACACACACACACACACACACACACACACACACACACTAAATAAATGTAATTTTTAAAAGAATTTGAAAGCTCAATGGGAACTGCCTCAACAACTATTAAATCTAGATCCTCATTTTATAGATGAGGAAATTGATGTTCATAGAGATGAAGTGGCCTGGACATTTACACACACACAAAATCCAGTCACACCGAGCTCCATAGTCCTGTCCTTGGAGTTCTGGCTCAAGTCTTAGGCCTCTACTTAACCTCTTATTTATTGCTTTCTTGGGGAAAAGGATGATCGATGATCTTAAAACATTTTTAAAATGTGTTATGTGTGTGCATGTGGCGGTCAGAGGACAACTTTCTGGAGTCCCTTCTCTCCTGTCATGAGTCCCCAGGATAAACACACGTTATCAGGCTTGTGCAGCAAGTGACCTTACTGGTAAGTCACCTCACTGGCTCCTAAAAAGTCTTCTTATAGGTAGGAAGTATTTCTTCCCAGGTTTGCAATCAATCAGGGAAGTAGAGATGTTCTAGAAAATGATGGAGGAGGCTCAGCAGGTAAGGGAACCTGCTGCCAAGCCTGCTGGCCTGAGGTTAGCTGCAGGACCCACATGGTAGATCGAGAGAATTGATTCCTGCAAGTTGTCCTCTGACTTCTCCACGCATGCTGTGAGGAAGGACTCTTCCCTAGGGCCCATTAAAGAGAGTGTGGACTTGCCAGCATCTTGATGTGGACTTCCAGACTCCAGAACGACAAGAAAGCACATCATTTGAAAGTCACCTAGTTTTGGGTAATTTGCTTCAGCAGCCCTAGGGAACAAGTATGGAAATGCTGCTCATGCCTATATTTCCCCAGGTCAAGAGAAGCTGAGTACATGAAGGCTTTAGGGTAGAGGTATTACAGGCCAAGAGTTGGGGTGGGATTAAATTCTCAGTAGCCTTAAGTCCCAGAGTGTAGATGTCATTGCCAGGAGCGAACTCTGGTACCAGAGTCTGAGTCTGTCCTACAGAACTCAGGGGCAGGAAACTGAATCCTACAAGTCTTTGCATTAATAGTATCAAGAAGGTAGCATACTTACTCTGACTGTGGTATTTAGATTCTGACTGAATCTTCCCAATTCTGCCTCCCGAGGCAGGGTTTCATGAATTCTAGGCTAGTTCTGAGCTCATTATGTGGATAAGGACAGCCTTGAGCTGATCCTCCTGCATCCTCTTCCTGAATGCTGAGATTATAGGCATGTGCCCCAATACAGGGTTTATGTGCAAGAGGAATCTAACCCATTGCTTTCTGCATGTTAGGTGGGCACTCTACCCAGATAATATGTCTACCCCTTAGATTAGGTGTGTGGTGTGTGTGTGTGTGTGTGTGTGTGTGTGTGTGTGTGTGTGTGTGTGTCAGGGTGTCACACATGCAAAGCAAGTGTTATTCCACTGAATTATAACTCCTGGTGGTCTCATGAGAAGAAGGAGAGGGTCATACAGATATATGAAGGTCCCTCTCTATTGCCATGTGATACCATTGAATGCCTTGAAACTCTGCCAGTGAGACAGTCATCACCATTCTCAAGTCCCAAAACCTCCAGGACCCTGAACTAATATAAACCTCTGGTGTTGTTTTTTTGTTTGTTTGTTTTGTTTTTTCTTTTTTTAGTAGCCTGCCCCAGGTACTTCATTTATTAACAAGAAGATGACCAATAACCAGAATAATGGCAATGAATCAGAAACAAAGATGTGGAGGGTTTTTTTTTTCTTTTTCAATTTTCTATTTGAAGTTCAATTCCAAATCTTTAATTCAGTGATTCTGATTTGGATTAAAAAAAAAAAAAAAGACTGGTGGTTTGGGCAGGTCCAATCTCTCACCAAACTCCTCCTACCATGTGGTGGTTTGAATAAGAATGGCCCCCATTGGCTCATATATTTAAATGCTTAGGGAGTAGCATTATTTTTGGAGTAGGTGTGGCCTTGTTGGAGGAAATATGTCACAAGGAGTGGGCTTTGAGGTTTCAAAAGCCCAAGCCAGGCCCAGGGGCTCTCTCTCTTTCTGCTGCCTGCAGATCCTGATGTAGAACTCTCAGCTACTACTCCTGCAGCATGTCTGCCTGAGCCATGCTTCCACCATGCTTCCCACCATGCTGATAATGGACTAAGCCTCCGAAACTGTAAGCAAGTCCCAATTAAATGCTTTCCTTTATAAGAAAAAAAATGATCATGATTTCTCTTCACAGCAATAGAACACTGACTAAGACATTTCCCTACAACCAACAAAGGACTTCTGGATGTTTAAAAGCCAAGGGGAAAAAAAACCCTTGCAAAGTGACTGATAAACTTCTTGACTTTGGAGGCTAACTGGATTGCTGCTGACTAGCTTCAGTCCAGAGAGATATGCTCACCCTAAGTGGTAGACCTTTTCATTGGAGTACCAGCAGGAAAGAGATGATATACTCAAAATGACTGACTGAAGAGAGTTTAATAAAGGTATGAAGCAGTGTGTAGGGTTCAGGAGGAGACAACATGATGGTGTAATTCAAGGCTAGTGGTTGCAGGGAAACTTTACCAACTCTAAATCTAAAGGAACAAGGAAGAAAAAGAGTCGTTGTATGCAAAAGCTATCTCACAGGAGCGGTGCGAATACAATCAACTCATGAAAACTCAGCAGAGAGGGAGTCAATGGACTAAGAACCCAACCTCACTCCCTTCCTAATCACCTAAATCCAGCCCATGCCTCCTGTTGGCCAACAACAACCAAAAACTGGAAGACAATAAAGCTCTTGTTGCAATCTATAGAAATAAGCTCTCATAGATAAAAGAGAGTGGATCTGGAGAGGTAGACAAAACACAAAGTCCAGGATTGAAACCCAAGTTTTCTAATATTTTAACAAACATTGTGGGCCCCAGAGTACAGCAATACCAATGACAGTTCATTTGGATAGATTTTTTTTTTTTGGTTTTCCTCTGATATGTATCTCCAACATTTAAGTGTCAATTAGTATTTTATTGCATTGATTGGTGTGTGTGTGTGTGTGTGTGTGTGTGTGTGTGTGTGTGTCTGTATGTGTGTCTGTGTGTACTGTGGGGCACATGTGGAGGAAGTCTGAGGTCAAATTGAGGGAGTCAATTCTCTCCTCCTACCATATGGGTCCAGAGGATGAAACTCAGGTCATCAGTCCTGGTAACAAGTACCTTTATCTACTGAGTCATCTTACTGGACTCTGATTAGACTTTTTTTTTTTTCAGTTAAAGCATGAATACATATTTGTAGCAAGGAACTAGATGCGGTGGCCTACAATTTCATTACATTAGTGATGGAGACAGTCAGGTCAGCTGGAGATGGAGAGAAGTTGCTCAGAAGTGCAGGGCTAGCCTGGTTTACATAGAGATAGCAAGGGTAGCTCAGTTTCCCAACATTGTCACTGTCAGGTCTAACTGCCAGCAGGTTTGGTTTCTCTTAGGAGCTTTAAGAGAGAATCTGTGTCTTTTTACTACATTGCTAGCAATCCATGGCATAGATTCATCATTCCAGCGTTTGCCTTCATCTTCACAAGGTGTCCCCCTGTATGTGCCTCTGTGTCCAAGTTCTCCTTTTTACAAGAATTCTACTCATCTTGGATTGATTATGGCCTGTCCTAAGGAATTCATCTCAACTAGTTACATTCCTCAAATCTTATGTCCTAATAAAGTCACATGCTGAGGCCTTGGAGCCTGGGGGGCGGGGCATATAATTCAACATACAACACTAGGCCAAGACTTGAGCTGAACTGTCTTAAATGTGCTCAAAGAACCTATTGGAAAATCACATCATGCTAAGGATAGCCAGGGAAACAATGTAGGAACTAGAAAGGGGGTCAATAAAAGGGCAGGAACTGCATAGAGAGAACAAAATAGAAAATCTGGAGCTGAAAAGTATAGCTCTAGTGGGAGTCCAACGGCTGATATTAGAAGGCAGGAGACATAATTAGGGAAGTTGAAGGTAGGTTATTGAAATCACCCAATCTGAGGAGCAGAAAGAAAAGAGGTAAAGAAAATGAACAAAACCATAGGGGACAGCGTCTACTATATTTTAAAAAAAGATTTATTTATTTATTATTTATTATGTATACAGCATGTATGACTACAGGCCAGAAGAGGGCACCAGATCCCATTACAGATGGTTGTGAACCACCATGTGGTTGCTGGGACTTGAACTCAGGACCTCTGGAAGAACAGTCAGTGCTCTTAACCTCTGAGCCATCTCTCCAGTCCAGCATCTACTACATTAATGTAGACATTAAAGGAGCTCCAAAAGAAGAGAGAGAAACAGAAAGAATACATAAATGATCATCAAAATAGTCCTAGATTTGGTGAAAGAAATTAACATACATATCTAAGAAGTTCACACCAAGGCAATTATAAGATTGTCAAAGATAAAGAGAATCTGAAAGGACCAATTGAAAACTAATTTATCACATACAAGGGATCTTCAGTGTGGTTAATAGCTGATTACTTATCAGAAACCATTGAGGCCCAGAAGGGATTATATATTCATACCAGACAATATATTTAAGGTGACAAGAAAACAAAAGCAGCCACAAACTATTAACCAAGAATTCTATACCTAGCACAACTATTCTTCAAAATCCATGGAGGAAGAATAAGACATTCCTAAACAAACAAAAACAAAGAGAGGGGTCAGCAAGCTGACTGGCAAGACCAGCAGAAGTAGAAGCTCTGGTTCAGCAAGAGACTCGGCCTCCATGTATCGGGTGGATTGCAATCAGGGAAGACACATGACATTGACCCAGGGTCTCTGTATGCACGGCACAAACTAAACAGGAGTCAAAAACGGTACTCTTTACAAAACAAAACAAGTGTTGGAGGGATGGGGAAACAAGAAAGTCAGCAGAATAGAGAAAACGAACTTTGAAATGGCAGAAGATTCTGCATTGTCAGTGATCATTTTAAACATAAGTGATTAGACTCAGAAATTCAAAGAAAGATTGGCAGGATGGAGGAAAATCTGACAAGCTCTTCACAGAGGCACTGTTCACATGTTGCCTGCTGGAATAGGACCACACACGTTAGGGAGTGCAACCTGCTTTTCCTCTTCAAAGTTAATCTCTCCCCAGAACATCATTGTAGATGCATCCAGGATCACTGACCAAATATCTAGATGCCTACAGCTTAGTCAAATTGCTATATAAACTAATTATTGTCATGGGGTGTTGTAGAATGTTTCTCTTTAAACCCGACAACGTTCGGCTCATGTTTTGGAGGACTCCACTGTTTAGTGGATATAATTGTTGTCTCATTTTCATCAGTTGGCTCTTTTAGCAATATGTCATGTCCTTATTCATAGTAGCAAGTTTTAATTTTTATTTTTAAATCTTATTTATTTATTTTGAGTTTTTTGAGACAGGGTTTCTCTGTGTAACAGCCCTAGCTGTCCTGGAACTTGCTTTGTATACCAGGCTGGCCTGGAACTCACAGAGATCTGCCTGCCTTTTGAGTGCTGGGATTAGAGGCTTGTACCACCATGCCTGGCTCTTATTTTTATTTTAACAGTCCACGCAGGCTTTTTATTTATGTGTTTATATCTCTAGAAAGAATCCCGGGATTTCCCCTCCTATGTGTTTTCGTCTTGCTTCTTCATGGTCTGTGAAGCCAGCTGAGGTTGTCAGTACATGAAGCCAAACTAACAGGATAGGAGCAGGTTTTTCTGCCATTTTCTAGGTCTTTGAGTTGCAAATCGAATCTAGGGCTGATCACTTCACACTTGTTCAACCTGCCTCTGAGGTTCACAGCAATTTTTACCAGCTCTGTGATCATCAATGATTTCAAATTCACTAATGTCACCATCATCATATTTAGGAATTGAATGATGACCTTGGAGCAGGGCCTGATGAAGACCTGGAGTTTGCCTCTCTTCTTGGCATTGTTGATGCTCTTGAGAGCATCTGCTAGGACATTCATTTGCACCATGGTAAGGGTACAGAAAGATGGTGGAAAGAGGGTGAGAGGCACAAGTTTTTATTTTAAGTTGATTTTGTCTGATATTAATACAGCCAACCAGCTCTCTTTTTGTTACTATTTGTGTGAAATGAATTTTCCCAACCTTGCACTTTCAACGAAATTGACAAAAATTGAAACTGACCTAGAAGAAAAGAAAGAAGAGGTAAATAACTAAAATCTGAAACGAAAGTGGAGAAATTACTATTGAATTTATGTAAATTAAAGGATTATAAGAAAGTACTCTAGACAATTAATTGCACAGCAACAGATAAACTAACAGATAAAATGGATAAATTCTTAGAAACAAAAATTATCAAGACTGACACAAAAAAAGGAAACTATTGAAAGTCTATAACAACTAAACACACTGAATTACTAATTTAAAAACTAATCTTCCAATAAGTAAAGGCCCAAGACCAGTTGATTCCACTGGTGAAGTCTACCGAATAAGAATTAACACCAGTTCTACTCAAAGTCTTGCCAAAATATGAAGACATATTTTATGAGCATTCTTTGATACTAAGGCCCAAAACTAATATACTGAATGAAAAGAAGATGACAGACCAATATTCTTTATGAATATAGACAGGAAAATCCTGAACAAAATACTAGAAAACCAAATCCCACAGCAAACTAAAAGGATTATACGCCATGACTAATGGGATTTATGCTAGGAAGGGAAGAGTGGTTCAACATGGGAAACAGTTGATGTAATACACAATATTAATAGAAGGAGGGAAAGCCACAGCACCATCTCAATAGACCCAGGAAGGCATTTAACAAAATTCATTACATTATCCTTTCATGAAAAAAAAAAATTTCAGCAAACTAGGCATCAAAGGAATTTTGTTAGCATAACAATGAGCATTCATGAGAAACCCATGGCTAACATCATACTCAATAGTGAAAGATGAAGCGCTTTCCCCCAGGAGCAAAACAAATCAAGGGTGGCCACTCTCATCTCCACTGCTTAGCATTTTACTGGAAGTCCTAGCCAGAGCAATTTGGCAAGAAAAAAAAAACAAACCAGTCACCCAAATTTCCAAGGAAAAGTAAATTATCTACAGTTGCAGGTGACATGATTTTGTATATAGAGAGAGATTCCCAAGGGACATGTTACAAATACATGAGTGAATATGTGAACTAACTAAAATTGAAGAGAATGAGGCCAACACACTAACACCACTGTGTTTCTATACACCATTAAGGACCGACAAAAAAGGAAAATTTAAAATTTTCCACTTAAAATGGCAACCAAAAGAATTTTCACACACCACACACACACACACACACACACACACACACACACACACACACACATACACACACACACCACGGGCACAGACTCAGGGTCTTGCATTTGCTAAGCAGGTACTGTAATATTGATATATACCCTCCATCCCTAGGAATAAAGACTAAGAAAATTGTATATACTGAAAACTACAAAACTGCTGAGGGAATTTAAAGAGGATCTAACTATGTGGAAATTATATATTTTTTAAAAAAAAAAACCCAACTTAATGTTATCTAGAGTAAATTCCAGTGAAATCTACACAGATGGAACTCAAATTCAAAGATGGATACTCAAATTCCCATGGAATTGAGTAGAGCTCCAAAAAGCCAAAGCAATATTAAAAAAGAAATTCTAAGTTGATGGACTCCTATTTCCTGATAAAACTTACTACAAAAGCTATAGTAGTCAAAACAGCATGGTACTGTCATAGGATACACAAATATAGACATACATTTAACAGAATAGAATTGAGAGTACAGAAGTAAACCTACACACATAGGATTGATTAATTTTCAGCAATGGTATCATGCTGAGTCAATGGGGAAAGAATAGTCTCTTCAAAGTGGTGTTTGATCCTAGTTAGAATGGCAATTAAGAAGACAAAATCTGACAGATTCTAGCAAAGATGTATAGAAAGAAGAACCTTCGGGGCTGGGGAGATGGCTCAGTGGGAAAGGTGATTGCTACACAATCATGAAGTCCTGAGTTTGACTCCCAATACACAGAAAAGCCACATATAGCAATGCACACCTGTAACCCCGGGGAGGGGAGGCAGACAGGAGGATCCCTAGGCTTACTTAACAGCCAGTCTAGCAGAATAGTGAGTTCTAGGTTCATTGAGAGACTGTCTTAAAAAATCAGGTGAATAGGGGCCTGGAGAGATGGCTTAGCAGTTAAGAGCACTGGTTGCTCTCCCAAAGAGCCTAGATTCAGTTCCTAGATCCATATGGTGTCTCACAACCATCTGTACCTCCAGCAATGGCGGATCTGATGCCCTCCTTTAGCTTGTGTGGGCATCAAGTATGTATGTGGTACACAGACATACCTGCAGGGAAACACCCATATACATAAAAATAATTTTAAAAAATATAAGGGCCAAGTGTGGTGGCTAACACTCTCAATCCCAGCACTTAGGAGACAGAGACGGGCAGATATCTGAGTTCAAGACCAGCCTGGTCTAGAGAACAAGTTCCAGGATAGCCAGGGCTACACAGAGAAACCCTGTCTTGAAAAACAAAACAATAAAAAAATCTTAAAGAATGTAGTGGAGGGCCAGTGAGATGGGTCTGAAGGTAAGGGCACTTGCTGCTAAGCCTGATGAACCTGAACTGAATTCAATCTTTAGAACTCACATGGTAGAAGGAGAGACCCGTAACCTACAGGTTGTCTTCTGACCTCCACATATGCATCAGGGCATTTGTACACACACACACACACACACACACACACACACACACCAAAAAAGGAAAAAGAAAAGAAAGGGGAAAAAAAGAAGAAGAAAAGTTCTTACATACTGTTGATGGGCATGTACATTAAAATAGCTTTTATAGAAAAAAATGCAGAGATTCCTCAAAAAATTAAGAATAGTGGCAGGCACACACTTGTAATCTCAAGGGAGGCTGAGGCAGGGGAATCACAAATGCAAGGCCAGTCTGGGCTACATTGAAAGTTCCAATCTGGCCTGGGCTACTTACCAAGACCTTGTCTCAATCAATCAGTCAGTCAATCAATCAATCAATCAATCAGTAAGTAAGTAAATAAATAAGTAAGTAAATAAATAAGTAAATAAATACAGAAGTTCTATATAACCCACAATCCCAAAGGAGGTGGAATCAATTAGAGTGACAAATCTTTACAGCGGACAAGGGGATTATTCCAGAGCATGTATGTGTACCACATGCATGCAGTTTCATTGGAGGCCAAAAAAGGTCTTCACATCCCCTAGGGCTGGAACTATGGGCAGTTGTGAGCTGCTGTGTGGGTGCTGGGGACTGATCCTGGATCCTCTGCAGGAACTAAGTGCTCTTAGCTGCTAAGCCATCTCTCTAGCCCCTGTATCTAGGCTGTCTCAGAAAATTATTAACATGTCAAGAGCCACTTAAGAAACAGTCCAGGTGTTGGTCAACAGCACCAAATGTTCATCTGACTGTACTAGCGGCTTGCTTTATCCTGCAAGGTTTAGAATGAGAGCCAGTCACCTGATGGGCAAGATGCTGCTTATGACCAGATGGCTATATCCTGTTGAATCCCTACAGGGGATGAAGAAAATGTAGAAAATAATAGAAAATGTAGAAAATGGTGTATAAATACACAGGAAAATTGTATTCAGCCACAAAAAGGACAAAATTCTGTCTTTTGCAGCAACATAGATGGAACTGGAGATAATAATGTTAAATAAAATATGGAATGTCCTGTGGGAGGAGAGGGAGAGGCTGACAGAAAGTTGAAAAGCAGTGGTGGCAGTGGTTCACAGCAGTCTGAAAGCAGTAAGAGCCACTGAATTATACACTATAAAGTGACTCACTGTGTGCATGCTTGTGGATTTCCTCTCAATCAGTGTCGTCTTTATTTTTAAGGAGTGCAGAATCATCTGTCATTAGGCTTATGGCTTTTATCTAAATACAGGTCAAAAGCAAAATGATAAAAAGTGGTGTGTTCATTAAATGTAAGACTGCAGTGGTGATTTAAATATCATATATATCTTAGTTAGGGTTACTGTTGTGATGAAACACCATGACCAAAAGCAACGTAGGGAGGAAAGGGTTCATTCACTCACAGTTCCATAGAACAGTTCATCCTCAAAAGCAGTGAGGGTAGGAACTCAAGCAGGGCAGGAACCTGGAGGCAGGAGCTGATGCAGAGGCCACGGAGGGGAGCTGCTTACTGGCTTGCTCCCCCATGGCTTGCTCAGCCTGCTTTCTTATAGAACCCAGGACCACCAGCCCAGGGATGGCTCCACCCACAGTGGGCTGGGCCCTCCTCCCTCAATCATTATTTAAGAAAATGCTGTGCAGGCTTGCCTATAGCCCCATCCTATGGATCCTATGGAGGCGTTTTCTTAATTGAGGGTCCCTCTTCTCAGCTGACTTTAGCTTGTGTCAAGTTGACATAAAACTATCCACAAATATGAGAATATTTCAGGGAGATCTCATCTATTTCCCCTTCCCAGGGCGATCCATGCGTCCCTCTTTGGATCTTCCTTGTTAGCTAGCTTCTCTGGAACTGTGGGTTTTAGTCTGGTTATCCTTTGCTTTACTTCTAGTATCCACTTATGAGTGGGTACATGCCATGTTTGTCCTTCTGATTCTGGGTTACCTCACTCAGGATATTTTCTAGTCCCATCCATTTGCCTGCAAATTTCATGGTGTCATTGTTTTTCACTGCTGAGTAGTACTCCATTGTGTATATGTATCACATTTTCTTAATCCATTCTTCAGTTGAGGGGCATCTAGATTGCTTCCAGGTTCTGGCTATTATGAATAATGCTGCTGTGAACATAATTGAGCATGTGTCCTTGTGGTATGATTGAGCATTCCTTGGGTATATGCCCAAGAGTGGTATAGCTGGGTCTTGAGGAAGATTGATTCCCAATTTTCTGAGAAACCACCATACTAATTTCCACAGTGGTTGTACAAGTTTGCACTCCCACCAACAGTGGAGGAGTGTTCCCCTTGCTCCACATCCTCTCCAACATAAGCTGTCTGCAGTGTTTTGATCTTAGCCATTCTGACAGGTGTAAGATGGTACCTCAGAGTCGTTTTGATTTGCATCTCCCTGATGACTAAGGATGTTGAACAATTCCTTAAATGTCTTTCAGTCATTTGAGATTCTTCTGTTGAGAATTCTCTGATAAGCTCTGTAGCCCATTTGTTAATTGGATTGTTCATTATTTTGATGTCTAGTTTCTTGAATTCTTTTTTTTTTTTTTTTTTTGGGTTTTTTTAGAAGGGGTTTTTTTTTTTGCTTTTGGCCTTTCCTGGAACTCACTTGGTAGCCCAGGCTGGCCTCGAACTCACAGAGATCCGCCTGGCTCTGCCTCCCGAGTGCTGGGATTAAAGGCGTGCGCCACCACCGCCCGGCTTTTGAATTCTTTATATATTTTGGAGATCAGCCCCCTGTCAGATGTAGGGTTGGTGAAGATCTCTTCCCATTCTGTTTAAAATAAGAGACTATGTATGACATATTCAGTTTTGCAATATACTACTGATGACATGCTCCAAGATTACTTATTCTAATGATTCTTATTTTGGGGAGAGGGGTGCTGAGCATTGAATCCAGCACCTCAGGTAAGATAAGCAAAAATACTCTCCCACTGAGCTGCGTTCCCAGCCCTAATCATTCTTGTGTATACTAGAATGGCAGATGTTTCATGAGTTCATGTTTATTACTGAATTCTTCAGACCTACGTTTTGAGGGAAACACTTCCAACTAGGAATAATAACAGGTAGGAATGGAGTCCATGACATACTAGTTCCTTATCCCTAGGATTTTGTAGTAATGAAAATATTATCATATATATAGCTTAATTTATGGTATATGCATTTTTTACATTTCAGTCTCCAAGAAAAATTAAAAGCCATCTATCTATATGAATGTCCAAATTTTCAAGGAAGATTTCATAGTCTGGTTGAAAATTGCATGCTCTCTCCATCACCTTGCAATTTGAAGAACTGCAAAATCATGAATAATAAAAAAGCGCGTTAAACTTTTTCAGCAAATCCAGATGGGTACCAATGTCATTGAGAATTCCTAAGAATCACCTTGATTGCTGCTTCAGATGTAGGAGCCTAAATTGATTATCACTTACCAGTTGCAGTGTATTGACTTTAAGTGATAACTGCTGCTGCTATCACATTGGCACCTACATTTACTTTTAAAATCGTACAAACAATAAGTCTGTATTTTGGGCAAATGAGAAACACCAAGACTTAAAGGTAACACTCTGTCGCTCACTTGCTAGTCTTCGTTGTCCGCTGTATCCTTGAGAGCATGGTATGACAGAAGCTAGAGGATTGCAAACTGGAAGCTAGTTTGAACAGGACTTAAGTCTAGCCAGGAACTTGCAAATCCCTTCTGCGTTTGGGATCTTAGTTCCCCCTTTTGCAAAATGGGCATGGGGTGGGAGTGTTGGATTAGATGTCCCTTTCATCCATGACACTAAGGTTTCTGACTGTACTCCAGGCTCACTGGATGAAACTGACAAGGAAATACCAGAGCCATGGCAAGCCCTCTGGCCATTTCGTGCAGGGCTTGAGGGTAGCTACAGAGACCGTACCCTACCTCAACTTGCACGTCTAGATGGCGGGCAAGTGTGTCCACCTTGAGTCAGCTGCTTCTTATCTCTCCTCCCCGACACCACGGTATTGTCTGGACGTTCAGAGCCATCCACCATCTCTCCACAAACGAAGACTCTTGTGCTTATCAGGTTTCCTTTACTCACTGTTTCATTGCCGGAAGAGTCTCCTGCCTTCTCCATCTCACCCATTCTTTGTTTCCCCTTTTAATTTTATATTTCCATATAATTTCAGACTTAGAAAGAAGAATTACAAAAGCAGAAGAAAAATTCTTTCAGCCCCTTTACCTACAGTCCCCCAAACATCAATTTCTTACCGGGTTCTCCTCTCACTCCAAGCCTTAACAATCCAGTTTCAGACATGATGCCCGTTTATCTCAGGTACTTCAGCGTGCATATCCAAGGGGGGAAAACAGCAAAGGCATCTTACACCTCATAGCACAACGTGGAAACCAGGAGAGCAGCATGCATTCAGTACTGCCATCTTGAATGCTCTAACTGCCCTAATATCCTGTGTATAGCAAAGGAAAATCCCAGATCACGCAATACAGTTTATTTATCACATCTCTTGGGGTGCTTTAGTGTGGCGCAGCTCCTCTGTTAGTCTCTGCCTCATGACATTTCACTCCTCTCTTCTTCCCATCTCCTCCATTCTCTTCCTTCCATTCCTCCCCCCTTCTCCTCCTCCTGTGCCAGGGATAGAACTCAGGGTCTCACTCCTGCTGCGCCAATACTGAGTGGGCCGCATGCCCAGCCTGACACTGCTCCTTGTGAAGAGACTGGTGAATAGTTTGCACAATCTTTGACCATCTTCTCAGGGTTATATTTAAATGATGCATTTTTGGTGGGACTACCACGAAGGAAATTATTGGGTCTCATCTCTTTTTTTTTTTCTTTTCTTTTCTTTCTTTTTTCTTTTTTTAGTGAAATCCTTTATTCCTCTTTCCTACTCTTCCTCCCACTAAGAGAAAGATGATTACTGTGATTCACGGAATCTACAGTGCATTTTCTCCATGCAGTTATATACATGCAAGCCTATATGCACGCACACACTTTTTTTTTTTTTTTAAAGACAGGGTTTCTCTGTGTAACAGCACTGGCTGTTCTGGAACTTCCTTTGTAGTCCAGGCTGACCTTGAACTTACAGAGATCCTCTTGCCTCTCCCTCCTGAGTGCTAGGGACTAAGGGTGTGCTCCACCACTGCCCAGCCACACACTTTTTTGTTTTGTTTTTTGTTTGTTTGTTTGGTTGGTTGGTTGGTTGGTTGGTTGTTTTTCGAGACAGGGTTTCTCTGTGTAGCTTTGGAGCCTGTCCTGGAACTCACTCTGTAGCCCAGGCTGGCCTCAAACTCAGAGATCTGCCGGCCTCTGCCTTCCAAGTGCTGGGATTAAATACATGTACCACTATGTCCAGGCTAAAATCACAATATTTTGTGATAGAGTCACAAACACATTATTCAGGAAAAATAAAGATTTGTCTTTTACTCCCATAGCATAAATAGAAAAAAAAAATCAAGTAAATAGCTCACTTATCATTTAGATACATATTACCGAATAGCATTTCCCAAAACACACTTTCAGTTTGTATTCCCATGCACAACCTATGATATAAATTTCACTTTTCTGATGGTTAGTGATGCTGAATACCTCTTATCATACATGCGCCATGACCTTTTGGACTGTGTTTCGTGAGTTGCCAGCCAGTGCTCTTTGCTGTTGAAATGATGACTTTTCCTTTACTGACTGACTACTTATTTGTTCAGAGCTCATTCAGTTGGCCACCTCTGTGAAGCTTTCCCACCTTCCCGAGGCAGCCAGCTGTGCCCTCCTCTGATCCGCCAAAGCTTTGCTTCCACTGTGCCAATGCTTCATTTACCAACCATCACATAAGCTCAGTTATTTCACAAGCGTCAGTCATGAACCCACTGTGTGCCTGGCCTTAGGTTAGGTGTTGGTGGAGATACAGGAGCAGGTCATTATCGCCATCATAGCTAAGGAGTTTAGTTTTAAAATGCACTTTACAGTACAGAAAATAGCATAAGTTCTTTTTGTTTGTTTGTTTGTTTTTTGTTTTGTTTTTGTTTTTCAAGACAGGGTTTCTCTGTGTAGTTTTGGTGCCTGTCCTGGATCTCGCTCTGTAGACCAGGCTGGCCTCAAACTCACTGAGATCCGCCTGGCTCTGCCTCCCGGGATTAAAGGCATGTGCCACCAATGCCTGGCTCTAAGAGGACATTTTAATGAGGCCTAAATAATTATTCCCAGGATCTGCTAACAAATTGGGTTGGGGAGGAAAGGAGGTTGTACCCTCTGCACTGAGGATAAGGCTGAATAATGCATACCCTCCCTTACTCCTCTACAGCAGCTCTTCCCTCTTTGTCTGCCAGCTGAAGCAGATTTTTGCTTTGTCCGAGTTCCTTATCACATTCAGTTGCTATCTGATGTAAGGTTATCATTGCTCTGGGGAGAAAACTGGTGCTTCCTCAAATAAATGGTCTCTTTAGAATATTCTTCTCAAGGGACGCTTCAAGGATACTTATACATACTACCACTTATAATTTCCTTTTCCTTCCTTCCTTCCTTCCTTCCTTCCTTCCTTCCTTCCTTCCTTCCTTCCTTCCCTTTCCTTTCCTTTCCTCCTCCTCCTCCTCTTCCTCTTCCTCCTCCTCCTCCTCTTCCTCCTCTTCCTCCTCTTCCTCCTCTTCCTTCTTCTTTTGAGACAGAATCTCACTATATAGATAGTTCCAGCTGTTCTGGAACTCATTATGTAGACCAGACTGGCCTTGAACTCACAGAGATTGGCCAGCCTCTGCCTCCCAAGTTCTAAGGTTAAAGGTATGAACCATCATGTCTGGCCTACCACTTATGATTTTAAGTAGGGACTAGAGACAGTCTGAAGTGGAAAGAGAAATGTACTATGTGTGTGTATCACACATGCACACATGTGTATAGCTGTAGCAGACTTAGATTAACCAAGACCTGGATTCAGACCTAGCTCTGCCTCTACCAACCCATGGCAAATTTCTTCTTTCTTGACTTGGTTTCTAAATCACTGCAGTAGAGCTGTAGCTCATGATTTCTGAAGAGCTTTTAAATGAGAACTTGCTATATATAAAGAATGTGTGTTTATGTACATAAACACACATATACATTATTCTCTTAGAAATCTCTCCATCCATGAACTCCTGCCATTCTTTTGTTTTAAAAGCAGAATTGGCGCTTATTAAGAAGAGATTTAAATATAGATGTAAGTAAGCATGGGGTTAATAGAGAGGCACTTAGGAAACGGAAAGAACACACCCAAGAGTGTGGTGGGTTCTGAAGCTATGTCTCAGAGTTACTGAGAAGCTTAAATGAGTGAGACCTTGGTGTGGTTTTTGATGTGTGTTGCAGAAGAGAATAGCTGCTAAGGTACAACCATGAGTTAGTGGGGAACACAGGTAAGATTTGTTTTTATGTGGTCAACAAAAGTTTAGTCTTCTTGGTGAGATTTCTAGAAAACATCTGGGAAAGGAGTTAGGTCATACTCAAGATCATATACCCTCAGGCCTTAAGCATGGTCCACTGCTATTTTAACACTCTTATTTGAAATATCTCTTGATAAAAATAATAGTCTCTATATAGGCAAATATCCCAATAATTCTTACTTTGATGGAATTCTTGACTCTGGGCCAGCAAGCGGCATACCAGACTCTGGAGTAAGGGACTCCTTTCCCTTTCCATGTCCTCTTCCTCTTCTTTGTCTTTTTCTCCTGCCTCAGTTTCCATCTCTGACACTTTGGTCCCTTAATCTTAAGGGTTGAAGATGGCTGTAGATCCATTTGTTGTTGCTGTTACTACTTTGGACAGGGACATAGACCCTGTCTATCCAGGGGTCAAAAGTCTCAACCTGTCTAAAAAAATGTAATGAGAGGGTCTGAACTTGGAGATCAAATTGTGACATGGGAATGTGGAAGAGGAGATGCTACTTCTTAGTGCATCACACCACACATTCAAATCCAGCACACAGCAGGTTGTTATGTTTGATTCCAATATCAGTATCAAGAAATTAGATTATCGCCGGGCGTTGGTGGCGCACGCCTTTAATCCCAGCACTCGGGAGGCAGAGCCAGGCGGATCTCTGTGAGTTCGAGGCCAGCCTGGGCTACCAAGTGAGCTCCAGGAAAGGCGCAAAGCTACACAGAGAAACCCTGTCTCGAAAAAACCAAAAAAAAAAAAAAAAAAAGAAAAGAAAAGAAATCAGATTATCAACCAAATTAGGAGAAGTCACATAATACCTACGACATTAGTAAATTATTAAAATTTAATGCAGAATCAGACAGAGATTAAATTTGGTATGTGGATCTTAGAGGATTTAGGATGTATTGCCTCAATTATTATCTCTTTCTGTCTTTGTTTTCTCTCTACTTCAATAATGGCCTAGGTTCCCTCTGTGCTGCTGCCAGAGTATCAAGAGCCATTGATTTTGTTGTACAGTTTTCCTTATCATCTTAACTTTTGAATTTATGAGTGAGATTCCCTCAAGCTGTAAACAAAACATTGATGGTTAAAGAACCAATTCCAAGAAGGAATTCAATGGTGGGATAAAGTAAACAGTAAATAGTGTGAGGTGGTAACAATCGAGCATGTAATGTACCAATAGTACCTAACAGAAAGACAACAGAACCAACCAAATTAAGTGAATCAATGCTATACCTATTGATAGACTGAGGATTTATCTTTGCATTTAGGAAGCTAAGTGTTTGAAGAGATGTTTTAAATGTTTTTGACAGTTTACATATGTGAGTGGCCTTGTCTTCAAGATGCTCTTGGGTTTATGGAGAGATGTGACCCTTGAGAATAACTTGGAGTTTTTTCAGTCAGGGTGGAGTAGGATTCTATCACCCTGAGAGGGTATCAGCAAACATCGTGAACTATCTATACCCTTCACAGGGATGTGTTTGAGTAAATCTAACCATTGGTCTTTTTCTTGGGGTGTGCTCATCCTTTGTGAAGATTAAGGAGAGGTAGTGGCTTAGGCCTACCTCCTGGGTTATTTTGGACACAAAGCAGAGAATGGTTACTGGTTTTTTTGTTTGTTTGTTTGTTTGTTTTTTGTTTTTGCTTTTACTATGGACTTCATGGTCCTACATTAGTTATTTTTCTCATTGCTGTGACCAAATACCTTACAAAGAGTGACTTAAGGGAGGGTTTGTTTTGGCTCCACGTTGACAGGATATAGTCCACCAAGGCAGGGAAGGCATGGTATGAAAGCTGCTGCTCAACTTGCTTCCTCCTCACTCAGTCTGGGTCCCCAGCCTATGGAATCACACTGCCAACACTTTATGGTGGATCTTCCCAACTAAGTTAAACCTCAAAGGTATTTCCAAGGTGATGTGGAATCCCATTAAATAGATGATCAAGATTAGCCATCACAGGTCCTTTCTCCACAAACACATGAGTGGCTAGAATACTGTTCTCTTGTAAGGTGCCTTGAGTCATAAAGTCATTTAATAATTCCCCATTGATCTGCTTGGGGTTACCGCTGGAGTCCACCAGCCATTTCTAGGTAGTCTATATTCTTAGTGGGAGCTTATTCTTTCTCTACTTCTGTACAAGTTGGGCATATGTTAAGTACTGGGGAAGAGTTTCACAGCCAGCTACATAGCCTCAGAGCATTTCTACAAGCTGTTATGGTCTGTGCATCTTCTTTATCTTAGTTATAGAATCCAGCTGGAGCTTTTAGCTGAGGTAAACTATGCCTTGTCACTAGGCTACATGAGGAGCAATTCCTAAAGCTGGGGCTGATGACAATAACTCCTTTGGCTTTTGGGCATCGTGACTGGTTACTACAAGTTCATTTAGTAAGGAAGTGGTCCTGGATGGTTGACAAAGGCAGAGAACAAAGGCCTAGTATTGAAAACACAATTAGCATTTGTATCTGTCAAGAGTTAGCTGAGGTCTTGGTAATTATCTTCAGTCTCTTGAGTGGGGCTCTCACTGGGAAATCTCAGGCAGCTTCACTGTTTGAGGGAAGCCATCTTGTACAGCACTTTCTCCCTTTGTGGGGTGGGCCACCATCCCAGCAGTGATTTCTCTCTTTGCAGGGGTGGAATGGAAAATCCCTGCTTTTTAGAATTCCACTGAATAGAGTCCTTTTCTGGCATCCAGGTTTCCCACAGTTGTGGCAAGCATTGCCCCTTTAGAATCTTTTTTTCTGCTTAGGATTCCTGCCCTGTTCTTCTTTTATTTTCCCTTTATTTTTTTTCTATTAAGAATTTTTTTTATTCATTTTACATACCAATCAAAGATCCCCCTCTTCCCTCCTCCCACCCCTTCCGGCTCCCCCTCCCAACTTACCCCCATCCCCTCCTACAAGAAGGTAAGGCCTCCCATGGGGAGGTACATTTAGTAGAGGCAGGTTGATGCCCCTTCCCCTGCCTCAAGGCTGTACAAGGTATCCCATCATAGGTAGTGGGCTCCAAAAAGCCTGTTCATGCACCAGGGATGGATTCTGATCCTACTGCCAGGGGGCCCCTTAAGCAGATCAAGCTACACAACTGTCTCACTATGCAGAGGGCCTAGTCCAGTCCCATGCAGGCTCCACAGCTGTTGGTCTAAAGTTCATGAATTCCCACTAGTTTGGTTTGGTTGTCTCTGTAGGTTTCCCCATCATGATCTTGATGCCCCTTGCTCATAGAATCCCTCTTCTCTCTTCAACTGGACTCCTGGAGCTCAGCCTGGTGTTTGGCTGTGGATCTCTGCATCTGCTTCCATCAGTTACTGGAGAAAGGCTCTATGATGACAGTTAGGGTATTCACTGATCTGATTACTGGGGTAAGCCAGTTCAGGCACCCTCTCCACTATTGCTAGTACTCTAAGCTGGGGTCATCCTTGGGGATTCCTGGGAACTTCCCTAGCACCCAGTTTCTCTCTATCCCCATGATGTTTCTCTCTATCATGGTATCTCTTTTATTGCTCTCCCACTCCATCTCTGTTCCAACTTGATCATCCTGTTCCCTTATGTTGTCATCCCCCATCCCCTATCCTCCATTGCCCACCCCTCATTCCCAGTTTACTCATGGAGATCTTATCTATTTCTTCTTCTCAGGGCAATCTATGCGTCCCTCTTTGGATCTTCCTTGTTAGCTAGCTTCTCTGGAGCTGTGGGTTTTAGTTTGGTTATCCTTTGCTTTACTTCTAGTATCTACTTATGAGTGAGTACATACCATGTTTGTCCTTCTGAATCTGGGTTACCTCACTCAGGATGATTTTTTCTAGTTCTATCCATTTGCCTGTAAATTTCATGGTGTCATTGTTTTTCACTGCTGAGTATATATCCATTGTGTATATGTATCACATTTTCTTAATCCATTCTTCAGTTGAGGTACATCTAGATTGTTTCCAGGTTCTGGCTATTATGAATAATGCTGCTGTGAACATAATTGAGCATGTGTCTTTGTGGTATGATTGAGCATTCCTTGGTTATATGCCCAAGAGTGGTATTATAGATGTAACCAACCGCCTTATTAAATAAGAAACACAGAGCCAATGTAAAGATGAAAGCCCAAGAGGTCAGAGCTAAGAGCCTTACCCACTTTCCGCCAGCTAGACTCTCCCGCCAAGAGACCTCTCCGAAAAAGGAGTTTCTTCCTGTGCGGTTGTCTTATAAAGAGTCCTTGTTCTTCCTTCTCATTGGTTGTAAACCCAACTACGTGACTACCTCTCACTGCCTGTCTGTACAGACCTCCAGGTCTTCTATGGTTGGTATTGAGATTAAGGGCGTGTGTCTCCAATGCTGGCTGTATCCTTGAACACACAGAGATCTACCTAGTTCTGCTTACCAAGTGCTGGGATTAAAGGCGTGCACCACCACCGCCCTGGCTTTCTCTATGGCTTGCTAATAGCTCTGACCCCTAGGCAACTTTATTTATTAACATACAAATAAAATCACATCTCAGTACAAATAGAATACCACTATATGGTATAGCTGGGTCTTGAGGAAGATTGATTCCCAGTTTTCTGAGAAACCACCATACTGATTTCCAAAGTGACTGTATAAGTTTGCACTCCCACCAACAGTGGAGGAGTGTTACTTTTGCTCCACATCCTCTCCAACATAAGCTGTCTGCAGTGCTTTTGATCTTAGCCATTCTGACAGGTGTAAGATGGTACCTCAGAGTCACTTTGATTTGCATTTCCCTGATGACTAAGGATGTTGGGCAATTCCTTAAATGTCTTTCAGCCATTTGAGATTCTTCTGCTGAGAATTCTCTGTTTAGCTCTGTAGCCCATTTGTTAAATTGGATTGTTCATTATTTTAATGTCTAGTTTCTTGAATTCTTTATATATTTTGGAGATCAGCCCTCTGTCATATATGGGGTTGGTGAAGATCTTTTCCCATTCTGTAGGCTGTTGTTGTGTCTTCTTTACTGTGTCCTTTGCCTTACAGAAGCTTCTCAGTTTCAGGAGGTCCCATTTATTAACTGTTGTTCTCAATGTCTGTGCTACTGGTTATGTTTAGGAAGTGGTCTCCTGTGCCAATGTGTTCAAGACTACTTCCTACTTTCTCTTTTATCAGGTTCAGTGTAACTGGATTTATGTTGAGGTCTTTGATCCACTTGGACTTGAGTTTTGTGCATGGTGACAGATATGGATCTATTTGCAATCTTCTACATATTGACATCCAGTTATGCCAGCACCATTTGTTGAAGATGTTTTCTTTTTTCCATTGTACATACAGTTTTGGCTTCTTTGTCAAAAATCGGGTGTGTGGTTTAATGTCAGGGTCTTCAATTCGATTCCATTGGTCCACATGTCGGTTTTTATGCCAGTACCAAGCTGTTTATATTACTATAGCTCTATAGTAGGGCTTGAGGTCAGGGATGGTGATGCCTCCAGAGGTGTTCTGCCCAGTTCTTATATGCCTGGGGGATTGTTTTGTTCCCCAAAGCTAAGGCTATTGGTTGGGCTTCTTTTTTGGACAGCAATTGTGCTCTCTGGGTCTTTTGGATGGTCCCTATTTCTCTTGTTGAAACCTGCAAAAGGCAGCTTTAAACGTTGTCATGGAATGTTGGGGTCCCATTTTCTAACCTTGTATTTTGGCCCTAATGTGTGGAGCAGATCAGCCACAGCCACATAAAATAAGTACCTAGAAAAACTTGATCATAGGAAAAACTTAAAAGAAATAATATTTATATATATGCCATCAGTGTAAAATTATCTTTTTCATCATCTATATGTTCTCTCTCTCTGTCTCTGTTCTCTCTCTCTTCCTGTGTGTGTGTGTGTGTGTGTGTGTGTGTGTGTGGGGTGTGTGTGTGTGTGTGTGTGTGTGTGTGTGTGTGTGTGTGTAGGAACAGGTTGACAATGAGTAATTTCCTCAATCTTCTCTACCTGTTTTGGAGATGTGGGTCTCACTCAACCTGGAGCTTATGAATTCAGCTACGTTTGCAGGCCAATGAGCTTCAGGGACCTGCCTATCTTTTCTTCCCAGCTCTTGCATTATGTATGTGTGCCGCCAAACCCAGCTTTTGTATGTATTGGAGATCTAAACTCAGTGCAGCAAACACTTACCAACTGAGACATCTCCTCAGTCCAAATTGTAACTTTCATGGATCTTTTTGTGACTTATTTCTGCAATGTGTGTAAGCTTTTTACTTCTGTCCTCGCTTTTAAAAAAGGTTTATTTTTATTTCTCTCTGTGTGGGTGTGTCTGTGTGAATGTCTGCTATGTGTATATAGATCTGCAGAAGTCAGAAGAGGGCATCAAATCACATGGAGCTGAAGTTACAGGCAACTGCGAACTGTCATGTGGGTGCTGGGAACTGAACTTGGGTCCTCAGGAAGACCAGCCAATGCCCCTAACTGCTAAGCCATCTCTCCAGTCCCTGTGCTCACTTCATAGACTTTTCCATTTTGGAACAATCCTTTACCTTTAGACAAAGTCTCTAAAGAAATTGCCTTTTAATTTAAAACATTTTAATAATTATTTTGCTTTCTGCAGGCACCATATCAGCTAATAAGCACATAAAGATAAAACCAGAACTTGTACTTTAAAGGAGTTTCACAGCCCTGCTAGGTTAGAACTATAGGACCACACAGTATTATATCTTGATGAAGGTTTATACAGTGCATAGAAATCCTTAGGAAAATAAGCCTATTTCTCTGAAGACTCAGGACTTCAACAAAATAGACTAAGAGAACTAAAAGAACCATAGATGAACAGGCGGAAGTACTTCACAGGCAGAGGGAGTTACTGTAAAGACAGATGTGGGAGAGCACAGTGTGCTGGCAGCTAACTACTCAGAATTCTGCATGTTAATAAAATAAATAATGTCCATTGAATTCCAGGCTTCATTTGACTTCATATGGATTCATTTTGTGTGTATGTGTATCCATATGCCACTCCAAACGTGTAGAAGTCAGAGGATAATCTATGGGAGTCAGTTGTCTCCTTCCACCACTGAGTTCCAGGAATCATACTCAGGTGGCCAGGCTCAGCAGGAAGTGCCTTTACCCATTAAGCCATCATTCAGTACTCCACGTTTTAAGAAATTTTGTTGGTTGAATGTGTAATAGTGAGAC
>CABHPP010148419.1:0-40105 GCA_902168425.1 Peromyscus attwateri
GATTCTTCTGACAACTACTGTTTATAATACAAACAAATAAACTCTCAAAGTAATTGGTAAGATGAGTCCCTTTCTTTTTTTAATTATAAGAAAACAAAATAAAACACCATGTGAGAAAACACATACATACATACATACATACATACATACATACATACACACACACAAAAAAAAAAAAAAAACAAAAACAAAAACCTGTAGACTCTATTATATACTGGTCAACTACTCCTGAACATGAGGCCTGTCCTGGAGTGGTTGATATTCCCAGTTTTACTCCATTGAAGAAAACTGATTTTCCCTCTCACCACAGGTATAAATGACAGCTCAGGTGTTATCCTTTACCCTAGTGACTAGATTTTTATCCATTCATTTTTAAAAATATAACAAAATAATATATGATAAAACAAAAATTATCACATTGGAGTTGGTCAAGATAAACCAACAGAAGGAAAAAAGCGAAAGATAAGACATAAGAATCAGAAACCCACTCATTCGCACACTTAGGAATCCAGTTAAAACACTAAACTGGAAGTCATGATATATACACAGAGGACCTGGTGCAGACCCATGCAGGCTCTGTGCACACTGCTTCAATCTCTGTGAGTTTATATGAGCTTTGCTCATGTCAATTCATAGGGTCTTATTTTCTTGGTGTCCTCCATTCCCTTGGCTCTTACATTCTTTCCACATCCTCTTCCTTGGGGTTCCCTGAGCTTTGAGGGGAAAGATTTAATGTAGTCATCCCATTTAGGGCTGAGTTTTCCAAGGTCTCTTGCTTTCTGTGTAATGTCTGGCTGTGGGTTCTGTATATTTGCTCCCATTTGCTGCAAGAGGAAGCTTCCTGATGAGGCTGAACAAGGAACTAACCAATGAGTATAGCAGAATACTGTTAGGAGTCATTTTATCATTACATATTTTTTCCTTTCTTTGTTTTTTTAGACCAGTATTATTTGATTTTACCATAGGTCCCTGTGCTATCTAGTTTCAGGTTCTTGGTAACCCAAGCTATGTTGAGTATGGGTTCCATCCTGAAGAGAGGGCCTTAAGTCAAATTAGTTACTGGTTGATTACTTCCACAAGCTTTGTACCACCACTGCCCTAGCATATCTTACAGGTAGTACACTATTGTAGTTAAAGAATCTGTGCCTGGCTTGGTGTTTATAGCACAGAGAGTACCTCCTTGTACCAGAGACACTGAAATGTAGAAGTGAAGGCTCTACAAAGGTACCCGATCAAGATCCCTATATTCAGTGAGTCATGCTAGTGTTGTCTTCAGCAATACGATCTTCCTCTCAGTCTGTGGAGAGTAATCTACAGTCTTGGTGACAGCCTGGGTTTTCTGGGGATTCTTGTGGGGCCCCTTTGGCCAACAGCTCAATTAGATGTAACATGATCTTGGGACTGGAAGCTTCATTTAGTGACAAGAGATGGTCAGTTGGGACTCTGCCTTCCCCATTATGTGGTGATTTCATTTAGATTATCTTCATATATGTATATAGTTAGGAAGTTTCTACTGTATTAGGTTTCCATATTACCTCTCAAATGTCTCTCATTTTAACTGTTTCTCCCTGTATTCCCTCTCTCTCTTCACACCCCTTCTCCATTAGATCTTTCCATTGCATTCCCCCATCCATATCTGTCTATTATACTTTCTGTTTCTAATGAGATCTGTATGTTCCCTCTTGTCTCTTAATCTATACTATATCTGTATATACGTGTAGGGGTGGTTGTCTGTGTTTTACCCTTGAAGCACTGGCCCTAGTAGGCAATAGGTAACTTAACTGCTTGGAACCTGTGTGTCGTACCCCCACCCCCCAGGGCCGTGGCCGAGACGGGTACCCCTTAAGGCCTGGGATGAGTAGGTGGTCACTTTCTCTTGGCTACCTTGTAGTCTTGGGTGCTGGTGTATTGGACCATGCCCCACTCCTCCTGGATCTCTCGACCAACTCCTTTATGCTTGTTGTGAGTTAACCCAGAATAAATCCCTTTGATTATCAGGTAGACTCCCTGGAATTTCCTCATTATCTATGGATTATAGCTTTGATATCATTGATTCAATAGCTTACATACACATATGAGAGAATATATGCTATTTTTGTTCTTCTGGATCTGGGATACTTAACTGAGGATGATTCTTTCTAGTTCCATCTATTTGCCTTCAAATTTCATGATACCATTTTTTTAGTGGCTGAGTAATACTCCACTATATAAATGTACCACACATTCTGTATCCACTCTTCTGTTGAAGAACATCTAGGTTTTTTCAATTTCTGGCTGTTACGAATACAGAAGCAACAAATACGGTTGAGCAAGTGCCTCTGTGGTAAGATGAAGCATTCTTTGGGTACATGCCCAAGAGTGGTATATTTTGACCTTGAGCTAGACAGATTCCCATCTTTCTGAGGGACTGCCATATTGATTTCCATAGTGGCTTGGGGAGCCCATTTTCAGGTTCCTGTGGCTTTACCCAGCAGGTCTGCATAGAGAGGATGATTGGACCATGGGCCTGAGTGCAGGTGTCTGAGATAGCCTGCACTTGGCTGTGCTGGTGGGGAGGTCTTTTGCTCCACCCCTTGGTGTTTCTATAAATATCCTAGGGCAGAGACAGTCAGGGCCCACTGGAATAGGTTCCAGGCCCTCTCGAGGCTATTCTGTATTTTCTATCTGTTTATCTCTACAATCTAAATCCTTCTATCTAATATTTCCTGCTACTTGCACTCAAGAAAACTCTGGGGAACTGTGGGGTTGGTGGGTAAATGTCCCGCAGTGGCTTTTCCTACTTTGCACTCCTACCAGCAGTGGATGAATTTCCCCCATATTCCACATCCTCACCAGCATGAGCTGTAACTTGTTTTGTTGATCATAGTCATTCTGACAGGTATAAGACAAAAATCTCAAAATAGTTTTGATTTGCATTTCCCTGATGGCTCAGAATGTTGAACATTTCTTTAAGTGTTTCTCAGCCATTTGAATTTCTTCTACCGAGAATTCCCTGTTTAGATCTGTTCCAATTTTTAATTAAATTATTTGTTTTCTTGATACCTAGTTTCTTGAGTTCTTTATATATTTTGAATATTAGGGCTCTATCAGATGTGCAGTTAGTAAAAATATTTTCCCATTCTGCAGGCTGCAACTTTTTCCAAATGACTGTGTCCTTTGCTATGCAGACACTTCTCAATTTCATGAGGTCTCATTTATTAATTAATAATTCATTTTAGTGCCTGTGCTAATGGTGTTCTATTCAGAAAATCTTTTCCTGCACCGATGTATTCAAAGCTATTTTCCACTTTCTCTTCTATCAGCTTCAGTGTATCTGGTTTTATGTTGAGGTCTTTGATCCATTTGGACTTGAGTTTTCTACAGGGTGATAAGTATGGTTTTATTTGCATTCTTCTAAATGCAGCCATCCAGTTTGATCACACTGTTGAAGGTGCTGTCTTTTTTCCTGCGAGTATTTCTGGCCTCTTTTGCAAAAATCCTGTGTCTATAGGTGTGTGGATTTATATCTGGGTTTTTAATTAGGTTCTATTGACTAATATATCTATTTTTGTGTCAACACCTTGTTGTTTTTATTACGATAGCTTTGTAGTAAAACTTAAAACTTGGAATAGCGATACCTCCAGCAGTTCTTTTATTATTCAGGATGGTTTTAGCTATCCTGGGTATTTGTGTTTCAGTATGAAGCTGAAAATTGTCCTTTTGAGATTTGTGAAGAATTGTGTTTTAATTTTGATGTGGATTACATTGAATTTGTATATTACTTTTGATAGGATGACCATTTTTACTATGTTAGGTTTGCTTAGCTCTCTATTTGGGTGTCTTTTGATTTTTTTCATAAATCTAATGTTTTTTATTTCTGTTTAGTGTATATTGTCACCTTGCTTTGTTTTTCCACACTGTCTACCTTCCCCCTGAAAATAGGCACCTAGTGTTCTCTTACAGATTTATAAATACACAGGCAACTTCTAGGTGCATCTAATCTACAATTTTCCCTCTGTGCAATTTTGTTTTTAGTCTATAGGCACATTAATATTTAAAATGTTTAGTAAAGCAAATTATAATTTCATGGCTTAAATTTTACTTATGACAATATCTTGACTTGATTGGAAGGTCATGCATTTAGATTAACATAATTACATATTAAATTTTACATTTAGAACTTTGCTATTTGTTTTCTTTTTGTCCTTCCTACTCTGATATCATTTACCTCTTTACTGATTCACTTGATGTGTTGTTCTATATGTGTAATAATCACATTGTATTTCTATTTTTAGATCATTGATATGCTTCAGTTGTGTTTATTAACAGCTGTCATAGCTTTCAGAGTTTGCCTGCAGATGAAATAGACGCCTGGGTTTCAGGAAACTTCACTGTGCTCTTTCTATTTTCCCTACACTTTTGTACTGTTGTGTTTATACATGCTGTCTTTTACCAAAGACACATATTTAACATGCTTAGCACCATTCATCTCTCTCTCTAGATACAAGTTGTTGCACAGCTTCATATTCCAACCCTCTAAGGGCCCTCTTACCATTCCTTAGATCATAGTCTGCTAAAATGATTCTTCCAGTTTATTTGCTGAAATTTTAAGCAATCATGTCTTGACTACTTTTATTTTGAAAGATATTAGTACACCATAGGAAATTCTAGTCATGTGCATATAGGTATATAGGTGCATAAAAATATATGAATATTTAAACAAATATATGCATGCATATTTATGGTGCTGTTCCATTTTCTACTATCTCACATATTTTTATGACCAGATTTCACTACCCTAAGTTTATTCTTCTTTCCATAACCTACCAGTTTGTACTCTTCCTACTTATAAAAATCTATGGTATTCATTCTTTATCTTCTTCAGTTCCTTTACTCAGTCCATTAGCATGTCTAAATGTTTCTTCTTCCTGCCTCCTTTCTGTTCCTGTTGTTGATTATACCTGATACTTGTGTCATAGAGATAAGGGAAGCTAAAATCATATGCTTTGCGCTCTCTCTCTCTCTCTCTCTCTCTCTCTCTCTCTCTTTCCTTTTGTTTCTTATATTATGGAAAGTTTATGTTGCTATGCATTTAGGCTAATTGGGTTGTTCTACTGCACTCATCATCACTGGTTTTGGATGCTTTCTTTTTTTCTCCCTAGAATTTCTCCTTGAATATCATTTATATCCTCTTCCTGATGGCCATATTTCTTTCTCTTTGGGGAGCACAGTCAGCATTGTATAGCAGATATCAAAATGTCCATATCTTCTCATTCCATCATTTATTTCAGTGCTTTATGTCCTGCTGTTGATTATTTTCATACCTCAATTATTTACATGCTTTAAGATTCTTTTCTTTTTATTTATTCTATGTGTCTTTCACATCATGTGTCTTTATCTCATTCATTTGCCTGCCCCTTGCATATACCCTCTGCCCCTGAACTCCAAAAAAAATTTAAGAGAAAAAAGGAAGGATTAAAAATCTCATCATGGAATCTGCAGTGTGACACAGTGAGTCATGCAGTAAAGCCCTATGTCCATATAGCTTTACTTGCAAGTGTTCATTGCAAAGAGTCATTGGTCTGGTTTGAGGCCTCTGGTTTCTACTACACTATCCATGCTGGGCTCTCACTAGGACTCTTCTTGCATATCCTGATGTTGCCCTGTGTAGTGAAGATCCTGTAGCTTTGAGTCTGCTCGTCAGATCCCTTCCCATGCTCCAGCAGTTAATCTATGGGGTGGATGTTGGGGTGGGCCAAGTCATAATACTGGTTCTGGCCTGGGCAGCTGCAGCTGATCGGCCAACCGGTTCTCCCACTATTCTCACCACCAGGGTGAGCTCTCCAGCATTGCGCTCTGTTGTGTTGCCCTGGTGAGGTTCAGGGGCCACTCTATGGAGTGCTGCAGCTGGTGAGGGGCAGGGACAGTCCTCATTCCCCTTGACTGCAAGGCCAGATCCTCCACCTGTCTCAGGTGTTGATGGGCAGGAGGTAGGAGGAAGGGCATCTCTCTTCTGCCCACGCTGCCACATGTCAGATGAATAACGGGACAGCTCTCCCTTGCTCATAATGTTGGGACTGGGTCATTGTCACCTCAGACCGCAGGGCAGCTCTGCCGTGTTGCCTAGGAAAGGGCCGTTTCCTGAGTACTGCAGATGGCAAGAGGGAGGGTCAGATCTTTCATCTGTTGCAGGCGGTCGGTAAGAGGCTAGGGGTATGGGGGGACATCTCTCACCCTCCCACACCACCACATGACAGACGAGTAGTGGAGACAGCTCTCCCATGCTCACAATTTGGGGACTGGCTCACCCAAACCTCAGCCAACAAGGTTGGCTCTATTGTCTTACCCAGGTGAGGTGCAGGACCTGCTTGCTTGGTGATTCTTATTGGGTGCTGGGATTATAATTTTTGTATTACTGTTCGTGCGGTATTTCTCTATTGTTTTAAGAATAGCATGTTATCTCGATTTAGGAGACAGTTAATTTTTTTAATTACTTTGAGTCTTTCAAGATTTTCAGATTAGGTTAAGGAGAGCATTTATTCTAGAGCTAAGACATCAAGCACTAGGTAATACATTTCTGAGAATTCTACATAAATGGCTTAGTGATTGTTCCATCTTTCTATTCTACCTGATAGAAATGCATGCTCTTCCCAACTCTCATCACAAGCGCTAGTTTTCTTTTGTTTATTCCAAATAAGCAGCTCTTCCCTGTGACTTAGGTAACTTCATTTCATCTGTTAGGTCAGTGAGGAGGATTCCCTACAGTTCTGTAGAGAGCTGCTTCTCTCCCTCTCTGTCTCTGCCTCTCTCTCTCTCTCTTTGTCTCTGTCTCTCTCTGTGTCTCTGTCTCTCTTTGTCTTTCTCTCCTTATTCTTTCAAATTCTAGTTGTCCTGGCTTTCCTGATCTCTGTTTCTTGTACTCAGAAAAACCACCCAGTTTTTGTTTGTCTACTCTTTCTATCCTGTAATCTGAAAACTGCCTGCAGGCCGTATGTTCCTGCAAACACAGGATTGGTTTGTTTGTTCTCTTCTCTGTGATTGCAGTCCTAGGCTGCCTTCTCTCTGAGGCTGAAATATTTGCTTTATATTTCTCCCATTATCTATGTGTTTTCCGCAGAAAGGCATATTCCTGTCCTGTGTTTTATTCTGCCTTCACAGGCTTATTTCTGAAGGTTATTGAATCAGTTTGGGTAGAATAACTACTGAAAAGAAATTAAGAAGTTTCAATGCCTTCTGTAATAAAAATCGATTTCCTGTTCACATTACAATGTAAAGCAGGGATGTTGGGTTGTGGATTCTGCAGGTAAGCTGGGCCGCAGCAGTCTCAGTACCCAAGTTCCTTGTCTTTCCGAGCCAGCATGCCCTAAGCCTTCCAAGTTTTCTTTGGAGCTCCCTACATTCAGTTGCAATGACGGTAAAAGAAGAAAAGCAGGCCATGTCCATGGGCCATGCAATGAATGCCTGGTCCACTGCCACATTCCTTTGACCTGACTTCAGTCATCTTTTCTGACCAGTTTTCAAGTGAAGCTTAGCTGTGTGTCTAGATTATTTCAGTCCAACAGACATAAAAATGGAGCCATACACTCAATTGTTAATTTTCTGGTAGCCACATTAAATTATAAAGTAAAATCTACAACTACTTTAATAATGGCTCTTAATGGATGGACATTTTCAAAATTGTAAACATTTCAGTGCATATTTAACAAAAATTTATAATATCTTTTGCATTCATTTTCATAACAAATCTTTAAAATCTGTTGTTTATATTATAGACATTAATCACTCTTTAGTTCAGATGGTAAATTTTAGGTTGGAATACTAATTGCTTTTCACCTTTCATAAAATTTGTGGTTAGAATATATATTTTTATACATTTATCATAGTTAAATTGAATAGCTAAAAAAATTTAATTAGATGATAGATGATAGAAAGATATAGTTAGATGATAGCCTTCGTTAATCTTTAATACAGTGGTGATCAGTAACAAAATGTTACTCTCAACAGTTACAAAATATTTTCTTGACATTTTTATTATCTTAATTAATTGCACAAAAAACAGGATCTATTGTGACATTTTCATATATGTACATAATGCACTTTGATCATATTCACTGATACTATTGAACTGAAACAATGCTTGGAGGCCACAGCTCATTGGCAAGAGTCAGGATGCCAAATGTATTTGAATAATACAGTGGCTAAGGATGACATTTCACATTCATAAGTATCTGAAAATAAATCAAAATAATACTTTATGAGACATGGGCATTATAAGAAATTAGAATTTAATTAATTGTTAACTAAAATTTTTTCTTGGAACCACCTATATTCACTTATGTACACATTGTTTATGGCTAGTTCCATGATACTGTGAATCTTGAGAAAGTGTAAGATAATATATGGCCCTCAAACAATAAACTGTCTATATATCCTTTACAGGAAATTATTACCAAGAAACAGAAATAGACTGGAGATAGGTAAATACTTTGATATCTCCTGTTTTAATCATAAAATACACCATTGCTCTAGGAATCCTTAGGGAATATAACTTGGAGATAATTCTCCAGGACCTCACATCACTTAACACAGACTGAACATTGACATGAATAATTCAGAGATATAGTAAGGAAAGGAATTATCTATACCTATAGGAAATGGGTTAAAAATAAATTGCAATAAAACACCAAATACTGAAAAACTGACAGGTAGATTATTACATCATACCACTGTCATAAACATGGAATGACTGTGTCATATGAGAAGTCACTCAGTCCTGGCAGCAATAGTGACACCGCTGTACCCATGAGGTTATGGTTATCTGCAAGCCTCCCAGTGCCTGGCCTTGCTCCTGATTTCTCTTCGTTTCCATGTCTTTCTCTGTTCCAGGTGTCTTCATCTGAGCCCTCTGTTATCACATCTGCCATCCCCACTTACACACCCCATATGAAGTCTCTGAGTTCTTCTAAGTCTAGCTAGTCTACAGGGCTCTTCAAACACACTAAAACCAAAACCAACAAAGTCTATGCTTCACCTGTTCTCTCTCTCTGTCAGCCACCTAGCCCTCCCCAGTGTTCTACCTGACCTCTTGGGTATTTGGTGTGGCTGACAGTGTGGCTGACAATGTCCACATGTACCGTTCACTCAGAACAGCCGCGGCCAGAGAACTGCGTGCTCTCTTTAAAATGCCCCAGAACCCTTTCCTAAAGTGTGAATGTAGCAAAAGAAGAGGAAAGGGGGACGTTGACACAGATGCCAGAGTTCTTTCTACAGTGCTTCAAGGAGCAAAATGTAAAGTGAAAATGCCCAGAATTTAGAAATGGCCCCGGGAATCTTGGTGAATTTTCACCCCATCTATCTTCTCAGTGTTATACGCTGGGCTTGAAACCTGAAAACTATTTACCAGCTTCCCAGCTAGTTGAGTTAGGGTTCAGGTCTGCTTGTAAGTGACGCTTTTGAGAAATGTAAAGCATGAAGAGAAGGAAGCCCACACAGCCATTCCCTTACAGCAGAAGTTGGCAGTAATGTGGGTGGGGGCAGAGGGGAAGTTCTCAACAGGTTCTGAGCAAACTTTTTCCAATCACCTGCCTTGCTGCTGACAGCAACAGACATTATTGGCAGTGTCTACACTCAATTACTTTACCTCCTCATTTCCTGGAAGTTAATAGGTTCTTACAGACTCTTTGCTCCCAGAGCAGTTTCAATTGTTTTTTAAGTGACTATTCCTGTTTTAAATTTCTTCCTGTTTAATAAAACAAAAAAAAAAAAAAAAAAAAAGATCTTAGAGTGGTTTCTTTTTTTTTTTTTTTTTTTCTGTCTGAGACTTGACTGGTCCATTTCACCAGCATCAATTTTCTGGATGACTGGGACTGTGTGGGGAATAAATGTAAATTCATGATATTCACTTACTTACTCTTCATTTTAGTAATTAGTTACGGGAAATTAAGAGATTCCAAGATCCAATCTAAGCAGAGCATGGTATGTTGTCAAGGCACACAACATCAAGATGAATAAATGAATCCAGATCATGGTGATGTACACTGAAATAAATTGAGTCTATTAGAGAAGAAAGTGTGAGTGTGCCAGAGAGATAATATTTGGCTTTTTGTTCTCATCTTATGTAGTCTTCTCGAAACCTGACTTGTTGTCTAGAACATTCCTCATCCTTCCTTGAGATTCATTAACTTGAACTACATGGAATTCATTTAAGTCGTTAGGTAGAGATATGATTAAATAGTTGATATTTAGGTGAGCCTACATCTGTGTGTGTGTGTGTGTGTGTGTGTGTGTGTGTGTGTGTGTGTGTGTGTATGTGTGTGTTTCAGGGGGGTGAGAAAGAGGGAGAGAGATGGGGAGAGAGAGGAGAAGTTTATTCCATCACAACTATTCAAAAATGCCCCCAAACTTCACATTTTGCACACAAGCCTCCAATGCAGCTGTGATGAGAGGTGGAGGCTAACAAGAGATAACATGGACACCAGGACCTGCCTACATGAATCAATCAATGTGATTTTCCTGGTGGTGCTCAGCAATCACAAGACAATTGTGCAAAGCAGTTCTGGTCCCTCTTGTTCTTCACTGGCTCCTGTTCTCTCACTTTCCACCATGGATGACAGTGGGAAGGCAATTTGCCTGGTGTTTGCAACTTACTGGATTCCCCGGTGTCCAGAATTACAAGAAACAAATTAGCCTTCTTTATGAATTACTCAGCCTCTGGAATTTTGATGAGCAGAAAATGAATCAAGACACACAAATTTGGTAGGGATCATCTAGATTCCCATGGGTACAGTATTTATATCTCATGGCTAATATTTCTCAAAGAAATTTTGCTGAGGTTTGACAGTGGGTCCCTTTCATTAAGAACTACAGAGTAAAAAGGTAAGACATACAGCCTTTCTGCTTCTGCCCACTAATTGTCATTTTATTGCTCAAATCATCTTTCAGAATTTCCCTACTTGATGGCAAAACCATGTTTAAAGCATTGTTTTAATGAACTATAAGCACCCTGTTACCTAATAGTTCTAAGTGCGTATTTTGTATTTCATTCACAGGGAGCCTTTGCAAAATGGATGTTGAAATGCCACTATGTTAAGTCTCTGGAAATCAGATCCTGTCTGAGGTGCCCTTCTCCAAAGTGACCACTGTGAATGTGGCTCAAGCGAATGGACGACTGTGTCACTCTAACCCCAGCCTGACTCCGGATGAGCAATTCTTTCTGTTCTAATGCTAGTAATTCAATATTTTCAGATTGCATTATAGTCCTAATTAAAGCAAGACACTATTTCTTCCTACAGAGTTCAGAAATCTTTGTAAATTTTAGTTCTAAATGATGATGAGAGTACACTATGAAGGAAATTTTATATATTGGTGATGGAACATAAATTGCTCCAAAAGTTCTGGTTGACAAAATTGTGTGTGTCAGTGTGTTGAACACATATTCTTGCCCTGACAAATTAATTCCATTTCGAAGACCTTTTATATCCTTATTTTCTATAACATGGGAAAGTTTCTGATGTCATATATAATTGGAAAAGATTAGTAGTGAATCAATGTGGAAATGATTAAATGTACCTGGGACTTCATTTTGTGGAAGAGTATGCACTCACTATAAATATGTTCCATGAAACAAGCCTACCATCATCTATGTTAAATGCTAATACTAGGCTACCTCAGTGCACTTAATGTATCATCTCATGAATAAAGATATATCAGAAATACTGTCTTGTTAGTTTTCTATTCCTATGACAAAACACCACAATGAAAAGTAACTAGGCAAGTGTCTTAATTCGGGTTTTATTGCTATGAGAAGACACCATGATCACAACAACTTTTATAAAGAAAACTTTTAATTGGGATTGGCTCACTTATAGTTTCAGAGGTTCAGTAAATTATCATCATGGTGGGGATCATAGCAACATGCAGGCAGACATGATGTTAGAGCTGAGAGTGCTACATCTTGTAGGAAAAAGGAAGGCAACTGTCTGTCACATTGAGGGAAGCTTGAACAAAAGAGGCCTCAAAGCCTGTTCTCACAGTGACACACTTCCTCCAATAAGACCACACCTAACAGTGCCATTCCCTTTGGGGGCCTTTTTTCTTTTTTTTTCTTTAAATTTTTTTAAATTCATTTTATATACCAGTCAAAGATCCCCCTCTCATCCCTCCCCCCCCACCACTCTCCCCAAATTGCCCCCAATCCCATCCAATCCCCTCTTCCAAAAGTGTAAGGCCTTCCATGGGGAATCATCAAAGTCTGGTACATTCAGTTGAGGCAGTACCAAGCCCCTCCTTCCAACATCGGGGTAAGCAAGGCTTCCAACCATAGGTATTGGGCTCCAGAAAGCCAGCTCATGCACCAGGGATAGATCCTGATCCCACTGCCAGAGGTCCCTCAAACAGATCAAGCTACACAACTGTTTCCCATATGCAGAGGGTCTAGTCCAGTTCTTTAGTTCCTACAAGCTTGGTTCAGTTGTCTCTGTGGATTTCCTCATCATGATTTTGACACCCATCCCCCTTGCTCATATAATCCCTCTTCCTCTCTTCGACTGGACTCCTGGAGCTCTGCCTGGTGCTTGGCTGTGGATCTCTGCATCTGCTTCCATCAGTTACTGGATGAAGACTCTATGATGACAGTTAGGTGTTTACCAATCTGATTGCTGGGGTAGGCTAGTTCAGGCACCCTCTCCACTATTGCTAGTAGTCTAATCTGGGGTCATCCTTATAGATTCCTAGGAATTTCCCTAGCACCAGGTTTCTCCCTTACCTCATACTGTGTCCCTCTATCAAGATGTCTATTTCATTGCTCTCACATTCCATCCCTCCCCCAGCATGACCATCCCATTCCCTCATGTTCTCATCTCTCATTCCCTTCCATCTATTGTCCTCCCTGGTTCCCAGTTTACTCGTGGAGATCTCATCTATTTCTCCCTCCCAAGGCATCCCTCTCAGGGTTCTCCTTGTTTGCTAGCTTCTCTGGAGCTGTGATTTGTAGTTTGGTTAGCCTTTACTTTATATCTAGTATCCACTTATGAGTGGGTACATACCATGTTTGTCCTTCTGAGTCTGGATTACCTCACCCAGGATAATATTTTCTAGTTCTATCCAGGTGCCTGCAAATTTCATGATGTCATTGTTTCCTTTTTTATCATTTTTTTTATTAAGAAATTTTCTACTCACCCTACATACCACCCACAGATCCCACCTCCTCCCTCCTCCCACCCCCCAGGATTTCCCCCAAGCCACCCCACATCCCCACATCTTCCAAATCAAGGTCTCCCATGGGGTGTCAGCAGAGCCTGGCACACCAAGCCAAGGCAGGTCCAAGCCCCCCGCTGGTGTACCAAGGCTGCCCAAGGTGCCACACCGCACCAGGCTCCCAAAAGCCTGCCCATGCACCACAGGATGTATCCCGATACCCCCGCAGAGGTGTCCCCCAAACAGTTCGGGCCAAACAACTGTCTCCCATATCCAGAGGGCCTCGCCCAGTCCCATGGGGGCTCCACAGCCACTAGTCCACAGTTCATGTGTCTCCACCAGTGTGGTCCATCATCTCTGTACATCTTCCCTTCACGATCTCGATGTCCCCCGTCCACAGAATCCCTCCTCTCTCCCATGGACTGGATTCTCGGAGCTTAGCCTGGCACCTGGCTGCAAATCCCTGCATCTGCCTTCATCAGTCACTAGATAAAGGCTCTATGATGACAGAGCATTCACTAGACCGGTCACCAGAGTAGACCAGTCCAGGCACCACCTTGATCACTGCCAGCAGTCAAAGGTGGGGTCATCTGGAGATTCCTGAGAGCTTCCCCAGCACCCTGCCTCTTCCCACTCCTATGATGTCATCATCTATCACTGTATCTCCTTCATATACACAATGGAGTACTACTCAGCAGTAAAAAAAAACAATGATGTCATGAAATTTGCAGGCAAATGGATGGAACTAGAAAATATCATCCTGAGTGAGGTAATCCAGACTCAGAAGTACAAACATGGTATGTACTCGCTCATAAGTGCATACTAGATGCACTGGCAAGGGATGGCCAGACTGCAGACTGCAGCCCATGGCTCTGGAGAGGCTAGATGACAGGGAGGGATCCTGGGAGGGACACAGGAATAGCCCAGTGAAGTAGAAGTGGATGGGATCTGCATGAGCAGGCAGGGGGTTGGGGGAGTGGCAGAGGGCAAGGAAGGGGGGGGGTGAGAACATAGGGAAATGGGAGGGTCGAGCTAGAGCAGGGACGGAGTGTCACTGTTTTCTACAATAGAGTAATACTCCATTGTGTATACGGACCACATTTTCTTTATTCATTCTTTGTTTGAGGGGCATCTAGGTTATTTACAGGTTCTGGCTATTACAAATAATGCTACTGTGAACATAGTTGAATAAGTGTCCTTGTGGTATGATTGAGGATGCCTTATGTATATGCCCAAGAGTGACATCATTGGGCCTTGAGGTAGATTGAGTCCTAATTTTCTGAGAAACAGTCATACTGGTTTCCAAAGTGGTTGTACAGTTTTGCACTCCCACCAACAGTAGGGAAGTGTTCCCCTTACTCCTCATCCTCTCCAACATAAGCCGTCATCAGTGTTTTGATTTTTAGCCATTCTGGCAGGTAGAATATGGTATCTCAGAGTCCTTTTGATTTGTATTTTCCTGATGACTAAGGATGCTGAGCAATTCCTTAAATGTCTTTTGGCCATTTGAAATTCTTCTATTGAGAATTATCTGTTTAGATCTGTAGCCCATATTTTAATTGGATTATTTGGTATTTTGATATCTAGTTTCTTGAGTTCTTTATATATTTTGGAAATCAGCCCTCTGTCAGATGTGGGGTTGGTGAAGATTTTTTCCCATTCTGTAGGCTGAAGTTTTGTATTATTTACCATGTCCTTTCTTTTACAGAAGCTTCTCAGTTTCAGGAGGTCCCATTTATTAAATGGTGCTCTCAGTAACTGTGCTACTGGTGTTATATTTAGGAAGTGGTCTTCTGTGCCAATGGGTTCAAGGCTACTTCCTACTTTCTCTTCTGTCAGGTTCAGTATAACTGGATTTATGTTGAGGTGTTTGATTCACTTGGACTTGAGTTTTGTGCATGACAATAGATATGGATCTATTTGTAATCTTCTACATGTTGACATCCAGTTATGCCAGCACCATTTGTTGAAGATGCTTTCTTTTTTCCATTGTACAGTTTTGGCTTCTTTGTCAAAAATCAGGTGTTCATAAGTGTGTGGGTTAATGTCAGGGTGTTTAATTTTATTCCATTGGTCCACATGTCAATTTTTATGCCAATACCAAGCTGTTTTTATTATTATAGTTTTATAGTAGAGCTTGAGGTCAGGGATGGTGATACATCCAGAAGTTGCTTTATTGTAAAGGATTCTTTTAGCTATCCTAGGTTTTTTGGTTTTCCATATAAAGTTGAGTATTTTTCTTTTGAGGTCTGTGAAAAATTGTGTTGGGATTTTGATGGGGATTGCACTGAATCTATAGATTGCTTTTGGTTAGATTGCCATTTTTATTATGTTGGTTCTACCTATCCATAAGCATGGGAGATCTTTCCATTTTCTGATATCTTCTTCAATTTCTTCAAGGACTTAAGTTTCTTGTCATACATATCTTTCACTTGCTTGGTTAGAGTTACCCCAAAGTATTTTATATTATTTCTGGCTATTATAAAGGGTGATATTTCTCTGATTTCTTTTTTGGCCCATTTGTCATTTGTATATAAGAGGGTTAGTGATTTTTTTTTTGAGATAATCTTGTATCCTACCACATTACTGAAGGTGTTTATCAGTTGTAGGAGTTCCCTGGTAGAAATTTTGTTGTCACTGATGTATACTATCATCTCATCTGCAAATTGTGAAGTTTGACTTCTTCCTTTCCAATTTGTATCCCCTTAATCTTCTTTGTTGTCTTATTGCTCCAGCTAGAACTTCAAGCATTATACTCAATAGATACAGAGAAAGTGGACAGCCTTTTCTTGTTCCTGATTTTAGTGGAATTGCTTTTAGTTTTTCTCATTTAATTTGATGAAGGTTGTTGGTTTTCAATAAATTGCCTTTATTATGTTTAGGTATGTTCCTTGTATTACTGATCTCTCCAAGACCTTTATCATGAATGGGTGTTGGATTTTGTCAGTATCTAATGAGATGATCATATGTTTTTTTTTCTCCTAGTTTGTTTATATGATGGATTAGACTGACAGATTTCGCATGTTGAACCATCCTTGCATCTCTGAGATGGAGCCTCATAATTTCTTTGATGTGTTCTTGGATTTGGTTTGTCATTATTTTATTGAGTATTTTTGCATTAATGTTCATGAAGGAGATTGATATGTAATTCTCTTTCTTTGTTGCATCTTTGTGTGGTTTGGGTATCAGGGTAACTGTAGCCTCATAGAAAGAGTTTGGCAATGTTCCTTCTGTTTCTATTGTGTGGAACAATATGGGGCGTGTTGGTATTAGCTCTTCTTTGAAATTCTTGTATAATTTTACACTAAAACCATCTGGCCCTGGGCTTTTTTGGGGGGGAACTTTTAATGACTGTTTCTATTTCCATAGTGATTTTAGGTCTATTTAAATTGTTTATCTTGTCTTGATAGATAATTTTTAATTTTTATATGTGGTACTATCCAGAAAACTGTCCACTTCTTTTAGATTTTCCAATTTTGTGGAGTACCATTTTTTTATGTATGACCTGATGATTCTCTGGTTTTCCTCATTGTCAGTTGTTATGTCTACCTTTTTGTTTCTGATTTTGTTAATTTGTATGTTCTTTCTATGCCTTTGGTTATTTTGGATAAGGATTTGTTTATCTTGTTTTGTTCTCAAAGAACCAACTTTTTATTTCGTTGATTCTTGGTACTGTTCTCCTTGTTTCTAATTTATTCATTTATTTATTTATTTTGTTTTGTTTTTATTTTTTGAGACAGGGTTTCTCTGTGTAGTTTTGGTGCCTGTCCTGGATATTGCTTTGTAGACAATTCTGGCCTGGAACTCACAGAGATCTGTCTGGCTCTGCCTCCCAATTGCTGGGATTAAAGGCATGCGCCACCACTGCCAGCTGTTTCTATTTTATTGATTTCATTCCTCAATTTGAGTATTTCCTGGTGTCTATTCCTCCTGAGTGAGTTTGCTTCTTTTTGTTCTAGAGCTTTCAGGTGTGCTGTTAAGTCACTAGTGTGAGATTTCTCCAACTTCTTTATGTAGGCATTTAGAGCTACGAACTTTCCTCTTAGTACTGCTTTCATAGTGTCCCATAAGTTTGGGTATGTTTTATATTCATTTTCATTGAATTCTAGGAAGTCTTTAATTTCTTTATTTCTTCCTTGACCCAGTAGTGATTCAGTTGAGCATTATTCAGTTTTATGTGTTTGTCGGTTTTCTGTAATTTCTGTTGTGGCTGAATTTTATCTTTAAGTCCTGGTGGTCCAATAAAATATAGGAGGTTGTTCCAATTTTTTTGGATATGTTGAGATATACACATATTAACACATACACACATTAGCACACACACAATACATATACAAATAAGCAAAAAATAGATATAATTAAAATATTTAATCCTTAGAATACTAAACATAATTCTGTATTTTCTTAATAAGTACAGGTTTAAGGACAATTTTGTTTACTTCTGTTTAGCTAATCTTTACTTCATAGACCAGTAGGTCATACAAGCAAGATTTTAGACCTTGGATCAGTCAGTACTAAATTCATGTGAAAAGGTGTGGTCAGTCAGAAGGACTATACAAGAATATCTAAAAGCCACACATTGGACAAGTTGATCTTGTGGTTTCCAAAGAAAAAGAAACATTTTCCAGCTGCTTTGCTTTGTTCCTTCTCATCTTGGCCAAACCCACTACTTCCCTTTGCTTTGTTTCCATGTTGCCAAGCAACATCCAAAGGAGTAGCCCAGCTACCCATGAACTCCAAACTGAGATGAGAATTCCCTGGTTGATAAACAGGATGATTTAGTCATTTGGTAGGAATGTTCATAGTGAAGGGAGCTTACTAGCTATTTGATCTAAAAGGCTCTTCCTCTGGTATCACTAATAATTCTCAAGTGACTAGCCCAATTTTGTGAATGCTGCCACCTGGGGAAGAATGTTGGAAGGCATTCCTCAATAGTAATCTAGTCCTTTGCTGTAATCTCTTAGTTGATGGCATTTTCCATTTCACCATAAAATTCATCAATCTCTTGCTTCCACATAAAAAGCAAATTAAACACAAAAGCTATAACTCTAAACTGAGTTGGCAAAACATTGCATTAGAAATTTGCCTTAATACTTACAATGGAAGGATTGGGCACCAAACCAGTCACATAGCATTCAAACTACAATTTGTCCTGTCTACCACATATGTTGGGGTGTAGGTGGCACAGAAATTGTGGGAGTGACCAACCAATACTGGTTCAGATTGAACCCATGATACAAGAGGTAGCCCACCCCTGACATTGCCTAGAGGGCCAGGACCCAGAGGCTGGAAGCCCAGAAACCAAGAACCAAACACTACTGGCAATAAATAAATAAATAAATAAATAAATAAATAAAAATAAGTAAGTAAGTAAATAAATAAATAAATAAATGAAATTATTCTAATGATATTCTGCTATACTTATAGATTGATGCCTAGCCCAATTGTCATCAGAGAGGCTTCATCCAGCAACTGGTAAAAACAGATGCAGAGACCCATAGCCAAACATTAGGAGGAGCTCAGAGAATCCTGCACAAGATGGGGAGGAAGGGATTATAGGAGACAGAGGGGTCAAGGATGCCACAAGAAAACACACAGAATCAACTAACTTGGGCTCACTGAGGCTCACAGAGACTGAAGTCCCAACCAGGGAGTCTGCATGTTATAGTTGTTTGTTTGGTCTTCTTGTGGGACTCCTAACAGTAGGAGCAAGGGCTGACTCTGACTCTTTTGCAGGCCTTTGGAACCCTTATCTTTATACTGGGTTGCCTTGTCTAGCCTTAATATGAGGGAAGTGCTTAGTCTTACTGCAACTTGATATGCCATGTTTGGTTGACACCCATTGGAGGCCTGCCCTTTTTTGAGTACAAATGGAGGAGGACTGTATGGGGTGGGGGGAGAGGTGGGGGAGGAACCAGGAGGAAAGAAGGGAGGGGAAAGTGCACTCAGAATGTAAAAACAATTAGAAAATAATAAATAAACTTACTGAAGCATTAAAAAAAGAAGAAATTTACCTTAAGAGAAATATAACCACCAACTCAACTACAAATCCCTCAATCAACAATGGTGTCCTGCCTACATGATAGGCTAGTGCAATGGTTGCAAAAGGCTTGTGAGAGTAACCAACAGATATCTGATTTGACTTAAAGCCATTCCATGAGATGGAACCCATTCCTGATGCTCCCTGGGTTACCAAGAACCTGAGACTAGATAGCCCAAAGATTTAGAGGAAAACCAAATATTTTTCTACAAAAGGAACATAGCAATAAAATGACTCCTAATGACATTCTGCTATACCCATAGATCAGTGCCTTGCTCAGTCATCGTCAGAGAGGATTCCTCTTGCAGCAGAGTGAAACAAATATAGGAAATTCACAGACAGGCAATAAGCAGAGAACTTATCAGAACACTCAGCCTAAATGGTGTATCTCCATCAAAAACTCCTCCCGTCAGGGCTCAGGGAACAATGGAGAAAGGGTGTAATAAGAGGATACCAAGGAAACAAGGCCTTCTAAACATTGCAGGACCCAAGCATATATGAACTCATAGAGATTGAGACAGCATGCACAGGATCTGAAGGGTCTAAGCCAGATGGGGATCTAAAGCTGAAAGAAGTGAACATATTCCCCCATCCCTAAACCAAAAATTATCTCCAACTGATAACCACTTACAAATGAAAGCTAAGTTTTCATCTGGCAGTGGTGGCACTCTCCTTTAATCCCAGCACTCAGGAGTGGAGACAGAGGCAGGCAGATCTCTGAGTTGAAGCCCAGCCTAGTCTACTGAGTGAGTTCCAGGACAGCCAGAGCTATATAGAGAAACCCTGTCTTGGACAAAAGAAAGAAAGGAAGGAAGGAAGGAAGGAAGGAAGGAAGGAAGGAAGGAAGGAAGAAAGAAAGAGAGAGAGAGAGAAAAGAAAAGAAAAGAAAAGAAAGGAAAAGAAAAATAAAGAAGAAATATTGGTTTTCTATAAGGAAGTCTTATTGGGGAAACAAACTACTCTTAAGGGTAGACCTCATGTCCAGCTGGAGATAGACAACAGAAAATAACTAAAAGTCATCTTTGGGGATTTCTTTTCTCATAATGTTGTATCAGGACTTTTTATTATTAATTTTAATTTTTACTTTTATTTTATTCATCTACTTATTTATGTATGTATGTATTTATTTATGTATGTATTTATTTATTTTATTCTACATGTTTAGCATATATATTATGGCTTTGGTTTTCAGTTTTTATAGGATTCCTGAGTGTTCAAATGAATGGGTCTCTGCATCTACATATGTTTCTCAGGCCCTTTCTTGGGCTTTTTTTCTGCCTGTTTGCTTGTTTTGTCCTATTCTGCTTTGTTTTCTTTTATGTTATTATTTTATTATTATCCCCTAGAAACCTTTTTGGCTTTTGACAAAAGACATAAAGGGGTTGGATCTGAATTGGAGGTGAGGTGGAGAAAAACTGGGAGAAGTAGAGGTATGGGAAACTCTAATCAGAATACATGGCATGAAAAAACATCCATTTCAATGACAAAAAGAAAACAAATGTTTTTTTTTTCCTTTACTGTTAATTTTTAAATGTCAGACATACTTTGGGCCAAATGTAAAATTTATAATTAGCATCTTCATGATTTTCTCAATGTGAGAGCATGAAACTTTCAGAGATGATTTATAATCATCTTGTACACTGCAGTATAAACCCATAAAAGCAATTTCATGAGCCTTAGTTTTCGTGTAACCTGGTTATTTTAACTGTCATGCCTTTCGAATAACTCCAAACTAGCATTTATTCTGTGATATAAAATACCATGCCATATCTTGAGTTGCAAAGAGTTTTCAATATTAATTTACAGCCTTTAAACAAACCACAGCCCCTAAACTTATGCCCCGGCCAGCAGGGCTTCAACGGGTTCTCGACCACCCTAAGGACGGAATGATAGGGACAGGAGACACAAAGGAAATACACCAAGACAAGATTTCTGATCAAGGTGCAACTTTATTTTTCTCCAGGAGGGTTTATATAGTTCCTGCAGGGTGGGGGGAGCAAGAAGCTGTTAACTGCATAGGGTGGGGCAAGCTAACAGGATGTTTGTATAGGATGTTTACAGGGTGAAAAGGTCAAGGGCTCTATTCAATGTCCTGTTGCTAGGCAACCTGACTGTAAGATGATCTAGTTCCCTGTCTTATGGGGGTCTGTATTTTTCCATTAACTAGAGGTTCTGTCCTTGTCCCTGACAAACTTATATCAACTACCAGGAGTAGAGGTAGGCAACAGTGAGAATCATTTCAGAACACTATGGTTTAATTTTTTATTTCATTTTGCTACTTGATCTTTTTCCTTCCTGGCCTTAAACATATGGGGGATATTAAGTCATTGGCTGTTTTGGGTGGCTTATGTAGTGTATAGAGACATAATGCATAAAATAAAGTTAAAGATAAAATTAGAAATGGAGAAATTTCAACCATAAAAGGAAAACTCCATAGTTGTTTAAAGGAATGAGCATAATAATAATATGTTACTTTTCCACTACATCATCAAGTCTTGGCATTGAATGAAAATGCCAAATATAATGTTTCACAACTTATTTTTTTCCATAAATATTCATTCCCTTTGCAGTTGAAAAGTATTGTCATTTGTGTGGAACAAAATAATCACTAAAATGAAAACATCTGGTAAAATAGGGCAATATGTTAAGATCTAAAAGGAAGCATTCTTACTTAACACATATATTGTTTTTCTTCATAAAATGTCAAATTCTTTACAGAAACTCACATAGTTATCATGACCTGGAGTTTAAGATAATAATACTTTTCTCACACTATGATTTCCAGAGGAACATGTTGTGATGCAGTTGTTTTGTTATATTAAAGTTTTATTAAAGAGAAAGAAGTCATAAGGAGAGATGGTTGGCACTCAAATCTGAGCCTCCAAGTCACTGTGGGAACTTAATGAATGGATATTTTAACCTGAAATGATGCCCTCTTTCTTCAGGGATCAATCCCAAGTCCATATTTCCACATTTCATCTCTGGTTAAATGCAATTTAATGGAACAGAACATAAATGCATAAAAGTCAAATATATATACAGTTGAGACTCTAAGGAGAATTTATAATTGTATCATTGACAAGTCCAAAGACAGTTTTTGAAAGTAAAAGTTCATCAGTTATAATTTATTGATAATTCTTTGTTAGATGAAATTTGATATTTAGATCTCTGAGTTAAAGGTATTTCCCAGTTGGATATGTAAAGTTCACTGTATTTTCATTTAAATGGATATTTTATTAAATTTCATGCATGTTTGGGGGATATTTCATTGTTTTCTACACTATTTACTTTTTATTTATTTGAGAGTGAATACTCGGCAGTTTTTTAAATAAACATCGAAATTATAAAAATAATTTTGCTAGTGATGATGTTCACTGAATTTTCAAAGTATACTGCACTTCAAATGAAATTTTAATTAAAAATTTCATTCTTGGCCTCTAGGACCCAGGCCCTGGGACACAGCCAGTCCCCAGGAACCCCTACCCAACTCTGCCCCAGTTGCTGGCCAGTAGGGAAAACCCCTGCGGGCAAGCTCCATCACCAAAACCCCCCATTGGACCCTGCAATCTACAAGACCCACACCCTACCCCAATACCCAGCCGCTTGTGACCCCAGTAAATTCCTGAGACACAGAAGCTGACAGATCTCATTGGATCAAGAGTGGCTTCCTGAGACACAAAATCAGCCAGCTCTCTCTTTGGACCAAGAGAGGCTTCCTGAGACATGGAATCTGTCAGCTCTGACAGGACCAAGAGCCTCCATAAGACCAAGAGTGGCTCCCTGAGCCATAGAATCAGCTAGATTGGATTGGACAAAGAGCAGTTCCCTGAGATACAGAATCTGCCAGCTCCAATTAGACCAAGAGCTAATATTGCACCCAGAGGGGCCCCCTGAGACATAGACACAGCAAGCACAGATTGGACCAATAGCAGCTCACTCAGACACAAGCACCTCTTGCACCTATTGGAGGAACAGATGGGTAGATGCGAGTACAAAAATGCATACAACAACATAAAAAGCAATATGGCATCACCAGAACCTAGACCTTCCATAACAGCAAGACATGAGCATCACAATGTACAAGAAGCAGAAGAAAGTGACCTTAAAAATAACTATATGGAGATGCTAGAGACCTTTACAGAGGAAATAAAAAAATTCCCTTAAAGAAACTGGGGAAAAGACAAACAAAAAAAATGGAAGAAATCAATAAATCCCTTAAAGAAAGCCAAGAAAACCATGAAAAAGCAGTTAAACATATGAATGAAACAGTTCAAAACATGAAAAGTAAAATAGAAACAATGAAGAAGACACTGACAGAGGCAATACTGGGAATAGAAAATCTGAGTAAACAAACAGGAAACAGATTCAAGCATAACCAGCAGAATACAAGAGATGAAAGAGAGTATCTGTGGTGTAGAGAATACAATAGAGGAAATAGATACATCAGTCAAAGAAAACACCAAAGCCAAAAAAGTCATAAGACAAAATGTCCAGGAAATCTGCGACACCATGAAAAGGCCAAACCTAAGAATAATAGGGATAGAAGAAGAAGAAGAATATCAAAGGCACAGAAAATATATTCAACAGAATCATAGAAGAAAATTTTCCCAACTTAAAGAAGGAAGTACCTATGAAGATACAAGAAGCTCATAGAACACCAAATAGACTAGACCCCCAAAAAGAGCCACTTGACACAAAATAGTTAAACAACTAAGCATACAGAATAAAGAAAGAATATTAAGAGCAGCAAAGGAAAAAGGCCAAGTGACTTATAAAGACAGACCCATCAGAATAACACCCAACTTCTCAGTGAAGACTTTGAAAGCCAGAAGGTACTGGAAAGATGTAATACAGACACTAAGAGACCATGAATGCCAGTCTAGACTAATACACCCAGCAAAACTTTCAATCACCATAGATGGAGTGAACAAGACATTCCAAGTCAAAACTAGATTTAAACAGTACCTATCCACAAATCCCTACAGAAAGCACTAGAAGGAAAATTCCAACCTAAGAAGTCAGATACACCCATGAAAACACACACAATAGATAACACCATAGCAGTAAATCACAAAGAAGAGAAATACACACACTACTACCAAAAGATAACAGGAATTAACAATCACTGGTCATTAATATCCCTTAATATCAATGGACTCAATTTGCCTATAAAAGACACAGGCTAACAGAATGAATAGAAAAATAAGATCCATCCTTCTGCTGCATACAAGAAACACACCTCAACTTCAAAGACAGATACAACCTCAGAGTAAAAGGCTGGGAAAAGACATTCCAGTCAAATGGACTTAAGAAGCAAGCTGGTGTAGCTATCCTAATATCTAACAAAATAGACTTCAAACTAAAATCAATCAAAAGAGACCAAGAAGGACATTACAAACTCATCACAGGAAAGATTCACCAAGATGAAGTTTCAATTCTGAACATTTATGCCCCAAATACAAGGGCACCCACATATGTAAAAGAAACACTTCTAAAGCTTAAATCACACATAAAACCTTACACATTAATAATGGGAGACTTCAACACCCTTCTCTCACCACTAGACATATCTGCCAGTTCTAAACTTAACAGAGAAATAAGGGACCTAACAGACATTATGATCCAAATGGACTTAATAGCTACAGAACATTCCACCCTAACAAAAAAGAATATACCTTCTTCTCAGCACCCCATGGAACCTTCACAAAAATCAACCACATTCTTGGTCACAACACAAATCTCAGCAGATACAAAAAAAAAAAATGGAATAACCTCCTGTATTCTATCAGACCTCCATAGCTTAAAGTTAGATTTCAACAACAACAAAAATTACAGAAAACTTACAGTCTTATGGAAACTGAATAATGCTCAACTGAATCACCAATACATCAAGGAAGAAATAAGAAAGAAATTAAAGACTTCCTAGAATTTAATGAAAATGAATGTACTACATACCCAAATTTATGGGACACTATGAAAGCAGTGCTAAGAGGAAAGTTCATAGCACTAAATGCCTACATAAAGAAGTTGGAGAAATATCACACTAGTGACTTAACAATACACCTGAAAGCTCTAGAACAAAAAGAAGCAAAGTCACCCAGGAGGAATAGATGCCAGAAAATAATCAAATTGAGAGCTGAAATCAATAAAAATAGAAACAAAGAGAACAATGCAAAGAGTCAATGAAACAAAGATTTGGTTCTTTGAGAAAATCAGCAAGATAGACAAGCCCTTATCCAAACTAACCAAAAGGCAGAGAAAGAGCATCCAAACTAACAAAATCAGAAATGAAAAGGGAGACATAACAACAGACAATGGGGAAATCCAGAGAATCATCAGGTCATATTTCAAAAACCTGTACTCCACAAAATTGGAAAATCTAAAAGAAATGGACAATTTACTGGATAGGTACCACATACCAAAGTTAAATCAAGACCAGATAAACAATTCAAATGGACCAATGACCCCTAAAGAAATAGAAACAGTCATTACAAGTCTCCCCCCCCCCAAAAAAAAGCTCAGGACCAGATGGTTTCAATGCAGAATTCTACCAGATTTTCAAAGAAGATTTAAAACCAATACTCTATTGATGAAATTACTAAGGCCACTCCACGTAGTTAAAAGGAAGATTTATTTAATGGGTAACTTACAAATGAAGGGATAGGTAGGTGGTGGGTTCTGGAAAAGGCGCAGCGCAGTCCAGCGGTGTTCTCTGGAGAACTCTCCTCAGACTACCTCTTGCGTCCAGGTCCAGCCAAACAAGAGAGCACCGCGCATCCCGATCTCAGGTCTTCAGGCCCTCCCTTGACCCCGCCTTGTAGGCGTGATAGTTACGGAAGCCTTAATGGGGGTTGGAACTTCCAGACCAAAGCTGGAATGGCTACCCACTACAATACTCTTTAAATTGTTCCACACAATAGAAACAGAAGGGACATTACCAAACTCCTTTTATGAGGCTACAGTTACTCTGATTCCCAAATCACACAAAGATACAATAAAGAAAGAGAATTACAGACCAATCTCCCTCATGAACATTGATGCAAAAATACTCAATAAAATAATAAAATATTGGCAAACAGATTCCAAGAACACATCAAAAAAATTGTCCACCATAATCAAGTAGGCTTCATTCCAGAGATGTGAAGATGGTTCAATATATGAAAATCTGTCAATGTAACACACTAAACAAACTGAAAGAAAAAAAAAACCACATGATCATTTTATTAGATGCTGAAAAGGCCTTTGACAAAATCCAACAACCCTTCATGATTAAGGTCTTGGAGAGATCAGGAATACAAGGAAAATACCTGAACATAATAAAGGCAATTTACAGCAAGCCAACAGCTACAATCAAATTAAATGGAGAGAAACTCTCAAAGCGATTCCACTAAAATCAGGAACAAGACTGTCTGCTCTGCCCATGTTTATTCAATATAGTACTTGAAGTTTTATCTAGAGCAATAAGATAACAAAAGGAGATCAAGGGGATACAAATTGGAAAGGAAGAAGTCGAACTTTCATTATTTGCAGATGATATCATAGTATGCATAAGTGACCCCAAAAATTCTACCAGAGAATTCCTACAGCTGATAAACACCTTAAGTAATGTGGCAGGATACAATATTAACTAAAAAAAAAAATCAGTAGCCTTCCTATATACAAATGATAAATGGGCTGAGAAAGAAATCAGAGAAATATCACCCTTTGTAATAGCCACAAATAATATAAAATACCTTGGGATAACTCAACCAAACAAGTGAAAGACATGTATGACAAGAACTTTAAGTCCACGAAGAAAGAAATTTAAGAAGATATCAGAAAATGGAAAGATCTGACATGCTCATGGATAGGTAGGATTAACATAGTAAAAATGGCAATCTTACCAAAAGCAGTCTACAAATTCAATGCAATCCCCATCAAAATCCCAACACAATTCTTCACAGACCTGGAAAGACCAATACTCAACTTCATTTAAAAAAAACAGAAAACCCAGGAGAGTTAAAAGAATCCAGTACAACAAACCCATTTCTGGAGGTATCACCATCCCTGACCTCAAGCTCTACTATAGAGATATAATAATAAAAATAGCTTGGTATTGGCATGAAAACCAACATGAGGACCAATGGAATAAAATTAAACACCCTGACATTGACCCATACACCTATGAGCACCTGATTTTTGACAAAGAAGCCAAAACTGTACAATGGAAAAAAGAAAGCATCTTCAACAAATGGTGCTGGCATAAATGGATGTCGGCATGTGGAAGATTGCAAATAGATCCATATCTATTGCCATGCACAAAACTCAAGTCCATGTGGATCAAAAACCCCAATATAAAACCAGGTACACTGAATCTGACAGAAGAGAAAGTAGGAAGTAGTCTTGAACACATTAGCACAGGAGACCACTTCCTAAATATAACACCAGTAGCATAGACACTGAGAGCAAAAAATTAATAAATGGGAACTCATGATACTGAGAAGCTTCTGTTGGGCAAAGGACAGAGTAAATAACACAAAAAGAAAACCTACAGAATGGGACAAGATTTTCACCAACCCCACATCTGACAGAGGGCTTATTTCCAAAATATATAAAGAATTTGAGAAACTAGATATCAAAATACCAAATAATCCAATTAAAAAATGGGCTATACAGGTGGAGATCGGGGGTCCAATCAGCAAGAGAGAGGAGGGATTGTATGAGCGAGAGATGTTGAGACCATGATTGGAAAAAGCATAGGGACAAACAGCCAAACTAGTGGAAACAAATGAACATGAAACAATAGCTGAGGAGCCCCCATGGAACCGGATCAGGCCCTCTGGATAAGTGAGACAGTCAATTAGCTTGAACTGTTTGGGAGGCCCCCAGGCAGTGGGACTGGGACCTGTCCCTCCTGCATGAGCTGGCTTTTTGGAGCCTGGGGCCTATGCTGGGACACTTTGCTCAGCCTGGGTGAAGGGAGGAGGGGACTGTACCTGCCTTGACTGAATCTACCAGGCTGAGCTGAATCCCCAGGGGAGTCCTTGCCCTGGAGGAGATGGGAATTGGGGGTGGATTGGGGGGAAGGCTGGGGGGTGGGAGGAGGAAAGACAGGGTAATCTGTGGCTGATATGTAAAATTAAATTAATTATAAAATTTAAAAATATGGGCTATAAAGCTAAATAGAGAATTCTCAAGGGAAGAATTTCAAATGGCCCTAAGATATTTAAGGAACTGCTCAGCATCCTTAGTCATCAGGGATACAAAAATCAAAAGGACTCTGAGATACCATCTTACACCTGTCAGAATGGCTAAGATCAAAAGCACTGTAGACAGCTTATGTTGGAGAGGATGTGGATCAAGGGGAACACTCCTCCACTGTTGGGAGTACAAACTTGTACAACCACTTTGGAAATCAGTGCGGTGGTTTCTCAGAAAATTGGGAATCAATCTTCCTCAAGACCCAGCGATACCATTCTTGGGCATATAAACAAGGAATGCTTAATCATACCACAGAGACACATGCTCAAATATGTTCATAGCAGCATTATTTGTAATAGCCAGAACATGGAAACAACCTAGATGCCCTTCTACTGAAGAAAGGATTAAGAAAACATGGTACATATACACAATGGAGTACTACTCAACAGAGAAAAACAATGACATCATGATATTTGCAGGCAAATGAATGGAACTAGAAAATATCATCCTAAGTGAGGTAACCCAGACTCAGAAGGACAAACATGGTATGTACCCACTCATCAGTGGATACTAGAAGTAAAGAAAAGGATAACCAGACAACAACCAACAGCTCCAGAGAAGCTAGCTAACAAGGAAGATCCAAAGAGGGACCCATGGATCACCCTGGGAAGAAGAAATAGATGAGATCTCTATGAGTGAACTGGGGGTGAGGGGTGGGCAATGGGGGGATAGGTGAGGGGGGATAACAACATAAGGGTTTGGGATGGTCGAGCTAGAAAAGGATGGAGTGAGAAAGCAATGAGGGAGATACCATGATGGAGGGAGATATCATGGGGATAGAGAGAAACCTGGTACTGGGGAAGTTGCCAGGAATCCCCAAGGGTGACCCCAGCTTGGACTACTAGAAAGAGTGGAGAGGGTACCTGAACTGATCTTGCTTGCCCTAGTGATCAGATAGGTGAATACCCTAACTGTCATCACAGAACTTTTCTCCTGATGACTGATGGAGGCAGATGCAGAGATCCACAGCCAAATACCAGGCAGAGCTCCAGGAGTCCAGTTGGAGAGATAGGAGGGAGTCTATGAGCAAGTGTATCAGGATCACGATGGAGAAGCCTGCAGAGATGACCAAACCAAACTAATGGGAACTCATGAAAGTTGGATCAATAGGTATGGAGCTTGCATGGGACTGGACTAGGCCCTCTGCATGGCAAGACAATTGTGTAGCTTGATCTGTTTAGGGGGCTCCCTGGCAGTAGAATCAGAATCCATCCCTGCTGAATGAGGTGGCTTTTTGGAGCCCACTACCTATGATAGGACACCTCACATCGCCTTGAGGCAGGAGGAAGGGTTTGGACTTGCCTCTGCTGGATATGCCTCCCCATGGCAGGCCTTGCCTTCTTGTGGGGGGAGTGGGGAATTGTTGGGAAAGGGAGGCTTGGGGGGTGGGAGGAAGGAAGAAGGGGATCTTTGATTGGTATGTAAAATCAATGAAAAAGTTTTCTTAATAAAAAAAAAAAAGAAAGAAAAAATTTGTTCTCTCACCACAAACTTATTTTTATTTTTTGAGACAAGGACTCATGTATCCCAGGTTGATTTGAACTTGCTATGCAACCAAGGTTCACCTGGAATCTCTGATCCTCCTGCCTCTACCTCCTGTGGTTGGGATTATAACAGTATAGCTCCATGTCTAGTTTTATGTAGTGCTGGAGACTGAACCCAGAACTTCTTGTATACTAGGCAAACATTCCACCAAATAAGCTACATCCCTAGCCACTTGCTACCAATTTAATGTTTTGTATTAAAAAGGGGAAAAGAGCTAGTATAACTATTCTAGAAAATATTTACTCATCAAACTACCGAGACATTGTAAAAGAGGGTCAGCTTATGTGTCTGGCCATTACTATGCCTGTGATATCTGAAAGTGATGTAAGTAATACTGAGCCACAAGGCTAATAAGAACTAATCCATCAGCATATAAATCAATTTACCAAGTATTGTCAATGCAGAAAGAAGATTGTTTTTGTGCCTCTTAGTAACTCAAAATTTGTGTTTTGTTCTTTCAAATATGCAATAAGGAATGATCTCTTCCGTAATTAATTTCACTTGGAAATGTTGACTACTCAGAAACCAAGGAATTTAAAATATTATTTACAAAGCCTAATTATTTAGGCACTAAAGATATAAAATTTGCTAAATACCACATTAACTTAATAATATTTAATTTCCATAAAGCCATTAAAAGATATTTATTACCACATTAATATTGCTAAAATACAAGCTCTAAGAGGTTAAATAATTTATATCAAAGGATGCAGTTAGAAAGCAATGGTTTGAATCTGAAACTAGGTATTTTCAACCAAACACCATATTTTGGGTTTGTGAGAACTCTTTAAACTTGTGTGAATTTTTGCAACTTAATGGAGCCTGAAGTAAAACTGGGCAAAACTCTCTTGTTTGTTTTTTTTTGTTTTGTTTTGTTTTGTTTTTTGTTTTTTGTTTTTCATGACTGGGTTTCTCTGTTTAGCTTTGTGCCTTTCCTGGAAAGGCTGTAGCCCAGGCTGGCCTCGAACTCACAGAGATCTGCCTGTCTCTGCCTCCCAAGTGCTGGGATTAAAGGCATGCCCAGTGTCTTGTGCACTAATATATCTACCTATCAAATACAACAAATGGCTGGGTCATAGGGCAGTTTTATTTCTATTTTCTTGAGAAACTTCACATTTCTGAAGTGGTTCCACCAGTTTTCAATCCAGCCAGGAGTGGGCAAGAGCTCCCTTTAGCCACATTCCCACAAGCCTATGCTGTCGTTCTGGGCAGAATGAGCCTCAGTTGCACATCTTATTTTTCCAGCGAAGGCATGCAACAGCCACTAGAACTTGCATATGATTTAATGTCTTGTGTGCTACTTTTGGGTATTACAATATATTTTCTGGACCATCAAATATTTTTGGATAACCTTGTACTGCAGAGGCAGACCATATTCATCCAGTGAGTCATGCCACTCCCTACCTCGCAGATAAAGAGAGCAACAGTGGAATTTGCCTAAAGATGTGCTACTCTCAGAAGGCACATTCTGTCTTCCATGATAAGAAACATGTAATTTCTATGACAGCAGGAGGCACACAATCACAAACTATACAGGAAAGACATTCATGATAGGATTTTCCCCATGGATGCTTCATCATTAGATAGACCTGTGTCAGTTGCATGTCTTAATCCCCAGTGTCTTGAAATTCCTCTTTAATTCATCTTTGATCTTGTCAGTCATTGTTCAGGGATAAATCATGTTGCCTGATTTTTCCTGGAGTTATATTTAAAAAAATGTTTCATGGGTCGAATAAATTACACTACCTAAGTATAACCAGGGGAACATTTGAGTTTTTTGCAGTTAGTTACATTGGTGATTCAAAGGCAGCCATGTCACTCAAAAGTTCATCCCAAGATGGGTGATAGTTCATAAATGATACATAGCTGAGGCTCCCTTACCTAATTTTAGTCACTATCAACAGAGAGTCACCTCTACTTAGCAATTGTTCACTGCTTGTGTAACCTTGGAAAATGGTTTTTTAATTTTTAACTTTTAGAACTTCCTGTATTTTGTAAATTTTGTGAACTTCCTGAACCCATAAGTTTCATTAGCTTCCAAGTCTTATAAACATCAAGCTTCCAAGAGAAGATGCTTCAATTTGGAGAAAATGGCTGTGTAAAAATTGTTTACATACTGTCTGGTTTATGTTTACCACACAAACATGATGATTTCATATCTGGGTGTTACGGGAAGGCCTTGGCCATGATAGTTTTCTTTGAAGAAAATAACTTCATGTATTTGCATTACACATGAGGATGGCAACATATCCTTCATAATCACAGGATGGTGGTTTTTTTTTTGTTGTTGTTGTTTTTGTTTTTGTTTTTGGAGACAGGATTTCTCCATGTAGCTTTGCGCCTTTCCTGGATCTTGCTCTGTAGACCAGACTGGCCTCGAACTCATAGAGATCCGCCTGTCTCTGCCTCCCGAGTGCTGGGATTAAAGGCATGCGCCACCACTGCCTGGCTAGGATGGTGTTTTTTTATATAATATTTCATTTCATTGTATTTTCTATGCGTGACTAACTGCTTAACAACTACCATTTTAACCATACAATGCTTGTACTGCTTTGTATCTTTCCATCTTTAATAACTAGCCCCTTAATTATTTGTCAAAAATGTGTGGTGTCAATTCAATGTCTTGTTCATGATATTATCCTTAGAGCACCTAACATTTCTCCATGGGAAGTCTTTACTGATTGCCTAATGTGTGCCAGTTACCATAACTAGGCTTGGTTATGTTGGATACTGGGACCCAGGATAGGTACCTGAAAATTTTGGCTTAGTTTGATTTACCTAGCACACAATTGCAGGAGTAAGTGTCTACAGATCATTTAAAAAAACGGGTTCTTAATAACCACTAGGTTAATGACTAAATAATAGAGGCAAAATCTCAGGTTAAATCAAAGCTAGTACTTCATTATATTATTTTCTCACATAATAAAGACGAATCATTAAGGATTCAGCAATTTCAAGCCTGCTTAATCCAAACAACAGTGAAAAACATCAAAACACAGCTTTTCAGCTATCAGACAGATAAGGTTAAATAGAGCAAGACAGCAAATAATGGGGGATAATGATGAACAGCTTGTATCAGGTAGCACATGAGTGAAGCTGATGTGCAGTCATTGCGGAAAAAGATACATCCTTGTGCTGTGTGAGACAGAAGCAAGTTCCTTCCTTGGGGACACAGAGCACACATGCACATGCATATGTTCAGATCAATCTATAATTCTACTTGGCCTCACAAGACAGCTCTTTCTTTCTGTTATTTTATTTTACATTTTATTTTATTGAATGATTGTTATATGCTCAGTTCTTACATACTGACTGACACTTAGTGAATTCTTAAGCAAATGAATGAATCCATTAATGAATAAAAATGGTGATCTGAATAGTTTGTTATCCTGTGACAATTGTTTAGGTCTTGATGATTTCGGTGGTTCGAATAAGAATGGCCCTCATAGGCTCATATATTTGAATGCTTGGTCAACAGGGAGTGTCACTACTTGAGAGAAATTAGGAGGCATAGTCTGGTTGGAGTAGGTGTGGTCTTGCTGGAGGAACTGTGTCACTGTGGATGATTTTGGAGGTTTCAAAAGCACAAGCTAGTAACAGTCCATGTGTCTCTCTCTACCGCCTGTGGATCTGGGTGTAGAACTCTCAGCTTCCATGTCTATCTGTGTGCCATGGTGCTTCCCATAATGGGCTAAACCTCTGACACTGTAAGCAACAACAATTAAGTGCTTTCCTTTTTAAGAATTGCTCCTGTTATGCTGTCTCTTCACAGCAATAGAACACTGATTAAGACAATGATAAACTATCATAGTATTTCGGAGGACTTGAATGTTCACATAACTTTTTGTAAATTGCAAATATTTTTGTTGTCATTTCACTCTTCTATTAAGTTTGGAATTCATGCAATGAAAGTTTATGTACATTAAATCAACTTTTAAATTAAATATCATTGTTTCACTTTATGAATATACTCATGAAAATAAAAACATCATGAAATGTAAGTACACATCCTAATTCAAGCCATATCCTCCTTATTTTTTCTTTCAAAAATCTTTGTTACATCTTCCTTTGTTTTTAAGTTGTATGCTGTGATCTGAACATGCAATGCTTAATAAAGTTACTTAGATTATCAACTTTTTATATTTTATAGCTTTGTTACATATTTCTGAATTACCATGGATGTTTGTAAACTTAATTCTGTGCAAATGATCTTGTTTACACACACACACACACACACACACACACACACACACACACACACACCATTTTATCTTCAAAATATCTATGGTGGTACAACTTTTGACATACAAAATCTACCCTTTAGCTATGGATAAAAATATCAATTTGAAAGATACATGACATTCAATCTTCAAGTAAAAAGAGCAAAGCAAAGGCCAGAATACTGGCTCTTATACTCTTCTTCCCCTTCCCCTTCTCCCCCTCCTCCTCCTCTTCTACCTCCTCCTCCTCATTTTTCTTTGTCTTCCGCTAGACAGGGATTCTCTATTTTAATCCTGACTGTCCTAGAACTCACTATGTAGGCCAGGGTAACCTCTAACTCACAGATATTCTTTTGCCTCTGCCTCCCCAGTGCTCAGATTAAAAGGATGTACCACCACACCCAGCCTCTGGCTGTCTTCTTAAATACTTGGGATTAAAACTAAAATGCTGAGATCTCCATCTTCAGCCTCACCTTGACATCATCCATGCTAGATAAAGATTCATCTAGGTATAGACTTCACTGATGTTTGAATGACAGGCAGCTGGACATTGGAGATAATGATTTCATCATCTCCCTAACTGATCATTCATTTGGTTTTCATTTACTTAACTGATATATGTTTGTTAAATAATACTTCATCTGATTTCTTTTTCTCTGTGCCCTAAAAGAATTTGAGACAACAAGTTGTCGTGCCATGGAACCTATAGAAACCACTCTCAAGCAAAAACATTCTCCACACAATGGGTAAAGAATTGCATGTCATGTCACCAATCCATCCAGTCACCACGTGATTCCTATTTGGAACTGTACTTTTGGAAAAATATTGTAGAAATGTGACCTTTTAAAAATATAGTTACTTGGGCTGGAGAGATGGCTCAGCTGTTAAAGGCTAGGCTCACAACCAAAAATAAAAATATAGTAACTTGGGGCTGGAGAGATGGCTTAGTGGTTAAGAGCACTGACTGCTCTTCCAGAGGACCCTGGTTCAATTCCCAGCACCCACATGGCAGCTCACAACTGTCTGTAACTCCAGTTCCTGAGACCCAACACCCATGGCAAAACACCAAGTACATGAAATAAAAATAAATAAATTTAAAAAAATATATAGTAACTTGGAAAGGAAGCAAACCAGACAAAGTATTTTACTGGACTGTGGAGAAGAGAGGCTGTAAGTATCTAAAGTTTCTCAAAATTTTACTTTTTATGGGAGGAATGCTAAATGTTCTATTTTAATCAAAACTAAATATTAGTTAAGATTATTTTTGATGGCTAATTCCTTAGGTTCAAAACAGAATGGGATTTAGTTAGACAATTTAATCCATTTGTGATTTTGTTTATAATGAGCTCTTTGTCACCTAATTTGTGATGTCTTCTTATAATTCTTAAAAATCTATGCTTCAGTTATTTATTCTGATGCATTTGCAAGCAAATCCTTTCTTTTTTTATTAAGAAAAAATTACTCATACAATCCCTCCTCTTTCTCGACAATTGGATTCCCAGAGCTCCACCTGGGGCTTGGCCATGGATCTCTGCATCCGCTTCCATCAGTCATTAGATGAGAGTGAGAGATGTTGAGACCATGATTGGAAAAAGCATAGGGACAAATAGCCAAACTAGTGGAAACACATGAACTATGAAACAATAGCTGAGGAGCCCCCACCTGGATCAGGCCCTCTGGATAAGTGAGACAGTCAATTAGCTTGAACTGTTTGGGAGGCCCCCAGGCAGTGGGACTGGGACCTATCCTTAGTGCATGAGCTGGCTTTTTGGAGCCTGGGGCCTATGCTGGGACACTTTGCTCAGCCTGGGTGAAGGGAGGAGGGGACTGGACCTGCCTTGACTGAATCTACCAGGCTGAGCTGAATCCCCAGTGGAGTCCTTGCCCTGGAGGAGATGGGAATGGGGGGTGGATTGGGGGGATGGGGGGGTGGCGGGATGAGGGAGGACAGGAGAATCTTTCCTCTTTCCTCCTCCTACCCCTTCAGCCTCCCTCTCCCAACCTAACCCCCATTCCATCCTCCAAGAAAGTAAGGCCTCCCATGGGGTGGTACATTTAGTAGAGGCAGGTCCAAGGCCTGCCCCCCTGACTCAAGGCTGCACGAGGTGTCCCATCATAGGTAATAGGCTCCAAAAAGCCTGCTCATGCACTAGAGATGGATTCTGATCCTACTGCCAGGGGGGCCCTTAAGTAGATCAAGCTATACAACTGTCCCGATATGCAGAGGGCTTAGTCCAGTCCCATTCAGGCTCCACAGCTGTTGATATAAATTTTATGAGAGATCCACAGCCAAAGGCTGAGCTCCAGGAGTCCTAAGACAGAGACGAGGGATTCTATGAGCAAAGGCATCAAGATCATGATGGAGAAACCTACAAGACAACCAAAAATCCTGTCTTTTAATGAACATTTGCCTGCTCTCTTCTGTAGCTAGAGTTTTACTGCCTGGCCCACGGTCAGGACAAATCTCTCTCACCTGCCAGTCCCACAGCCACTCAGACCCAACCAAGTAAACACAGAGACTTAATTGCTTACAAACTGTATGGCCATGGCAGGCTTCTTGCTAACTGTCCTTATATCTTAAATTAATCCATTTCTATAAATCTATACCTTGCCACGTGGCTCGTGGCTTACCAGCATCTTTACATGCTGCTTGTCCTGGCAGTGGCTGACAGTATCTCCTTCCACCTTCCTGTTCTTTTCTCCTCTCTGTTAGTCCCTACTATACTTCCTGCCTAGCCACTGGCCAATCAGTGTTTTATTTATTGACCAATCAGAGCAACACATTTGCCATACAGAACATCCCACAGCACTCTTCCTCTCTGATGGATGCTTTGTATTGTTCTGCAGAGTGCCTGATATTTAGAATGGCCACATCTTTGCATGTTAAGATACTGCCAGTCAAAACAGCTTGAGTAAGGTGCCCATCATTAATCAATGCACCTAAACTTGAGGTGAGAAATGTAGAAATCATTTTGAAAATATTCTTCCCCTTTCCCACACATGAAACTGATTCTAGAGTTTGAGAAAGTGTGCTCTCTAATGATTTCAATTTCAATATTTTTCCTGTTCCCAATTTCAATATTTTTCCTGTTCCCAGGGACTTATTTCAGTTCACTGTCTTTTTCACACGTGTTACAGCCATACTCTCCAACACACTTTTCCTAACTCTACTGTGATTTCCCCTACAGTTGCATTATTTTGTATCTAGAATACACCATTTAAGACAGAAATTTCATCTCTTTATTGCTGTCCAAAAAAATAAAAACTTTATTTACTTACATTCTGTTTATCAACACCATCATTCGTCATTCAAGCCCTATTCTCCTCTGAGAGAATTAGATGTTCAACACAAATTTCCTCATTCTGCCTCACATAATTGAAAACTCAAGAATAATTACAATAGCAAAGGAAATTTCAGAAAATCTTTACAAAATTTGATGCATGAACAGAAAGTAAATATTGTTCAGGAAATTACAGTAGAGAAAATATTAGGACACTTCCCATGAACAAAATGAATCAACTGCCACCAACCAGAGCTTGCAGGTAACTATCCACTGACATGTGGCTGTGCCTTTAGAAGCAACGTATTTAATTGTGAAGTAGGAATGATGTGGAGAAAAGGTTTCCAGGAAATTCATTGAAAGAGAGGTGTAACTACAAAACTTACATTCATTGCAAACATAGTCTTTTAGATACTTCTGAAAAAATATAAAGACTTATTGCATTTAAAAACATCCTTGATCATAGCAGTTCAATTAAAAAAAAACTATAGTTATATTCCAGATTTTGAACACAAATGATGCTGCCAAACTGTCCATGCATCTTACATCTCTTAACCACACTTGCTGTGGGATCATGGTCAAATTATTTTGTGTGATTCTCTATAAATCAAGTTTACTTATCCAGAAAATGCAGATAAAAATGTTATCAAACATAAAAGAGACTTTCAAGTGTAACAAAGTAATTGATGTGCTGCATGTTTCCATGTTAGCAAGTATGCCGCCTCATGTGTGCTTTGTGATATATGACAGTACATATTTATGCTGATTTTATACATATGCATATTTATCTCTAATTTGCTCAGTCTACTTATAGAATAAGAGAATGAAAAAAAGAAAAAACCCACTGGTCAGTTTATTGTAGCTATGAAGAAATTTAATTTTCCATTACTTAAAATCTCTCATTTTATATTGCAGATAAAAAAAAACCAGAAACATGCCTATTCTTGAAGAACAATTTTTTTTTAAGATTTATTTCTTTATTATGTACACAGTGTTCTGTCTGCACACCAGACGAGGGCAGCAGATCACATTACAGATGTTTGTGAGCCACCATATGGTTGCTGGGAATTGAACTCAGGACCTCTGGAAGAGAAGCCAAGGCTCTTAACCTCTGAGCCATCTCTCCAGCTCCTTGAAGAACTAATTTTTGTAAGAAGACAATCTTACATTTTAACATACATATGCAATTCAACTCTTGGTTTGGCATTCTTTCAAATGATTGATAATATCCTAGAAAATGTGCACAAAGTCCAGCATTTTCCTTGAGGGTGAGTGGGAGAAGTGCTCATTTCCCCAGAAGGAAAGCCAAAGAAATCAGTGAACCAGAAAATTCACGAACTAAAACAGTAACATGTATAAATAAATAAACATATAAGGTTAGAATTTTGAGCCAGGGATTTTGTCAAGTTTTTTGTTTGTTTGTTTTTGTTTGTTTGTCTGTTTTGTTTTGTTTTGTTTTGTCTGATAAGTGACAAGCTGTGACTTTGAAAAATGATGTAAGTATAAAAGATGAACGACATCCTGCCTAAGCTTTTCATTTCTTCCTGGAACATTGTACTTCTATTTTAGCATATCACTATGTAACACACACAAATCTAATCTTTTTAAAACAAATATTGAACTATCTCAACTATTTTATCTACTATTACACTGTTACATCACATAGAGCCATCTCTATAGCAAAAACTACACACACACACACACACACACACAGAGAGAGAGAGAGAGAGAGAGAGAGAGAGAGAGAGAAACACAGAGAGAAACACAGAGAGAATAGATAATAAACATTTGAATGAATCAACAAAGAGAAATTGTAATTCTGTAAGAGAAAAAAATAAGTTCCTATGTTTCTTAAAAATATCGTGGATATCAGTTTTTGTCAGGAACTCCTGTAAATTAGTAAAAAGTGTTCCAGGCAGTGATGAGGATGATTTATCTGGATACATTCTGGGCTCCCACACTGAAGAAATCCTATCTCCTTATGACTGGTGGTTCCTGAGGACGTTTTCCCCACTGCAACTCATAAATCAACAGGAGATGCTTCTCACGTGCATCTTGTCTCATTGGAATGGAAACTGCAGTGTGCAGAGACAAGCCAATATTGTTAGCATGTCTGCATGCCTGCTGCTGTCAATCTTGGGGGTCAGCAGAGGAAGCGATGTTTACAACTTCAGAGTGTGTGTGACCTATACTTACTTATTACTAGAGCAAGCAAGCTACAGTGAACCTGGGATGAACTGGGAATGTGTGGAATAAAATATTTCTTTCACATTGTCAGCACGCAATGGAACAAATGAGATTTATGGCAGAATTGGATATGTGATTTATAGTTTTTCTTGTTCTTCATTTAGAAGAGGAAATTAAAACCACACTTGCATATGATTCCATCTTTGATCACTAGAGACTTACACTGCAGATTAATTATTATAAACTCTATTAGCAATGTTCACCCCAGGTGCAGCATCCACACTATCTTCCAACTATTATCCCAGGAGAAAGGAAAGGGGTTTGGGGCTTTGTAACTGTTTCCTCCCTCCTCCTCCTCCTCCTCCTCCTCCTCCTCCTCCTCCTCCTCCTCCTCCTCCTCTTCCTCCTCCTCCTCCTCC